>BQKN01054268.1:11137-35888 GCA_022839385.1 Asparagus kiusianus | reverse complement strand
CAAGCACCGATAAACGGGACTTGCGTTTATTTTCGAGAGAGTTGTAACCTTAATTTCTTTGTTATTTGATTCATTGTAACGACTGAAGTTTTAATGAAATCAGTAATGAAGGCAACTTTCGACGAAAACAGCGGGGTTCTCCTTCGCTAGATACGGTGTTATCAGACGCAACTGCAGAGCATGCATCTGATTCCTCATCTTCTGAAAGTGGTCTTATCTGAACCCTACCATAAGTTCCTCGTGCGATGGCTCCGGACTGTAAACGGGTTAAACGCCGAGATGCTCCCAGAATTGACTCGAGATCATCCCATGCCAATGTCCTTTTGCTGGTCACGTTAGCGGTGACCCTTGGAAATTCTCCATCTTCAATCACCGCTCTTCTTTGTCGGGAACGCGTAGGCCTTGGCTTTGGCGTCTTAGTGCTGAGCCTTTCGAACACCGAAACCCTTTCGGGGACCGTCTTAGTGCAATTACACTGAGACAATACCGCCCGAATGAGTTTGGAACAGGGGCACTGAGTTTCGAGCCTACGAGGACTTCTCTTTCTGGCTCTGTTCGTACCCCCAGCACGATAGTACAGCTCGTCCGTATGAAAGTCGGAGCAACCTATCACGTGTTGGCACGATTTCCCAGGTATAACGTTATCGTCATCGGACGACAACGTTTCCTTCTGGGGGCGAATTGCCTTATTTGGACTTTCGAGAGTCACTCGCCTCGAAACGTGCCTTTGTGGGCGTGAATTCTCAACGGGCTCCCGAACTTCGATGCGCAAGGTAGTGCGCTTGGGTACCGTGAACTCCTTGTCATGTTGAGGGTTGTGTCGACCCCCTGCATGTTGATTAGTTCGGAGCTGTCTCAGTGGACCCAAACGTTCTTGGATTGGAGCTTTGCTTCGCTCCTCGGGAAGTGGACCGAGGTGCTCCAAGACTGACTTCCTTTTCTGGGATGGTCTTGCGGGATCTCCCGGAGCAGTTGTGGAAGTCATTGGCGATTTGGATTGATTCGCCGGGAGTTGAATTTTCGAAGGCTGCAGTTGTTGCTCCTTAGTCTGAATCGCCGCTTCAGACTTAGGCCTCCATACTTTACGAGTTGGTGGCGATTTCTTGGCCACTCCATTCTGCAGCTTCCTACGGGCTTCCTCGACTCGAGCCCGTGCTTGCGCTGATAATACACGGCGCTTGTGAATGCGCTTCTCAAGTGTTGAACGATTCCGTTTGACACGGACCCATTCCGTTGTTAGTGGCTTGGAAGAGGCGCCATTCATCTGCTGTTGAGGCTGTTTGCCTCTTTTGCTTTTCAGATCCGCCTTGTAACAGACTCCGTCCACGGATTCCATCGCCTTTGCGAATTGTTTCGCAAGCCGTTGACGTTGCCTTTGGCGGGCTCTCTTCGAGAGAGTCGCTACGCCCCCTGCGGCAGAAGGGTTGGCCAGAGTAGATCCGACCTGGTTGGAAATTGGGGAGATCTCACCCAATGCAGCTTCAGCATCAAACGAGGCGAGATCTTCGTTGGTAGCTTCAATATCTTCGTACCAACGAAGTTTCCTCTTGGAGGAGAGCTTTGGAGACTTGGACTTACGGGAGGAGGTAGATCCGGACGAGGACGACAGGTATGCCTCGAACTTCTTGGTCGAACTCGTATTCGACCTCCTCCACGACCGGGATCGGGATCCGCGGCTGCGACGCAACGATCTCGTCGGCGAGATCGGTGGCTCCCACTGTGGTCGCCAGATTGTTCACGGTAAAAATCGGGTCTTTCTTCATTGATGTCATTGTACTCTTGATAACAGTTTATCGGTTACAAAAGATCCGGTCTTTTTATAAGATCCGGTTACAATGAAAATCAAAAATAAGAAAAAGAAAGATTACAACTTTTATCCTTGTTTGTCGAACGAATCGCGAGCTCCTGTTTTGCGGTCACTCGCTTTGTGTGGGTTCTTTGCCTGCGCCGGAGTTGTTTGTCGTGGATCACCGCGTGATCTCGATCCGGGCAGATCTACGTAGTATAACGGGTATTATTCCACCAAGGGAGATAATAGCCGGAGGGATTGTTTCACCAAGGAAACAACCGCTCAATCTCGGGATCTAAGAACCAAGCTTAGATCCGAAGTATAGAAACGTAGATCTCCCGATCCGGTCCTCTCGAACTCTTGCCTTATTTGGCGTTGTCGATCGCTGAGCACCAGATCCGGATGAGCAAGTCTTCGAGTCTCCAAAGATTGAATCTTTTCTAAGTTTTGAATCTCCAATCCAGCAGGGCTTCGCCTCCTCCAAAATCCAACCTCCGAAACAAATGAGCACAAGGCCTATTTATAGGCGCTCGAAACTGTACCCCGTGCACAGAACAGGGCCTAGCCACCCATGGGTGGCTCGGCCTGAGCCGAGCCACCTCAGGGTGGCTCAGCTTGGGCCGAGCCACCTTGAGGTGGCTCGGCCCAGTGCCGAGCCCCCGGGTGTTCCATCGTTTCGTCCGTCATTCGGGTTCCGTCGTTCGGGTTCCGATTCGTTGTTGATTTGGACTTTGGTTTGTGGTTGAGTTGATCTGGAATCGATTTGTTGACTTGATTCCAAATATGGCAGTTAATCCGCTTCTGAGTTCGAGTCCGGAATTGATCTTGATTCGATCGTTATATCACCGAGTTCGCTCTTATTTAGATGACTCGGTGATTCTCCGAAACGTTGGTTTGATTCCGCGTACGAGTAGACGCGTTCCAATGCTTGGGTGCGATTTGTTGGCTTCGTCGCCTCGTTAACCTGCTCCGTCGCGTATGGCTTGGCTTCGGCGTTGGCGGGATAACGGTCGTGCTTGGATACATCGCTCGATGGTCCGTTTGTTGAATTGGCGTCGTCGAGCTGTGATAAGGGACCTATAGGAAATTTTATACGCCTACAGCGATAAGCCCAGAGCGCTTCACCGAGTTTATCGTCCCAATCTCGCTTATTGGTTTTCACGAGTTTTGACAGGATCTTGATGATCATCTTGTTGAAAGGCTCAGCTAATCCATTAGCAGCGGGATAATAAGCCGTTGACGAAACATCTTGAATCTTGAATTTATCACAGAACCTGATGAAAGCGTTGCTTATGAACTGTGGACCGTTGTCATGAATGATCCGTCTCGGCATGCCGTGTCGGTATATGACATGATGCTTGATGAAGTTGATGACGTTGTTCGTCTTTACTTCTTTAAGCAGAATTGCTTCAGCCCACTTCGAAAAGTAGTCCGTGATAGCGAGGATAAATCGATCACCTTTGACTGAAGGAGGAAAAATAGGACCGACAATGTCCATACCCCATGTCTCGAATGGCCAGGACGTGGTTGACGTGTGTAACCGCTCCGGTGGTTGGTGCATATAATTCGCATTCACTTGACAGGCGTGACATTCTCGTGCATATTCGATTGCATCACGTACCATTGTTGGCCAGAAATATCCCATTCTTCTGATTCGATTATACAGCTTGGGACCAGGCTGATGCGCACCGCATTCTCCTTCGTGTGCTTCCTTAAGAACTTCTTTTACTTCTTCGTTCGAAAGGCATCGGAGAAGCAAATCATCATACCCTCGACGGTATAATGTACGGGTCTCGGTATTGTAAAAGAACCGTGGTGCTCTTCGGCGAATAGATTCTCTTTCTTTTACATCCTCCGACAAAATGCCATATTGGACATAATCAATGATGGGAAAGCGCTAATCTCGGGACTCAGACCCGATTTGGGTTGAGTTCACCTCTTTAGCGTTTTCATTTCTATTATCTTCCTCTTCGATATCCATATTGTATATGGGTATACAGAGTTGATGTGATCTTACTGTGACTAGTAGTTCAGTTTCGGGCGGCTACGCGAGTGATACCGCTAATGCTGTCAGTGCATCCGCATAAGCATTCTGGAGACGAGGGATGTATTCAATATAGAATTCTTCAAAAGAATCCGCTATTTTGATGGCCTCTTGGTGGTACGGAATTAGATCTGGGTTCCTGACTTCATACTCTCCACGAACTTGGTTGACTATCAATTGAGAATCCCCAAAAGCTTCGAGATATTCGACCCCCAGCTCCTTGGCGAAACTGAGTCCAATGAGGAGGGCGTTGTACTCGGCTACATTATTGGAACATGGATCCGTCAGTGAATAAGCATGAGGCATCACATGCTTCCCCGAGAAAACTAAGACAACTCCAACTCCGGAGGAGACTCTAGAACATCCAGGGGTTATTGCCTTATTAACTGCTCTCGAAGCACCATCAAAGTATAATTGCCATACTTATTGGTGTGATGTGGTATTAACCTCGTGGGCTTCGTCTGGCAAGTCATCATATACTTCAACCGTATCTGTTGTCGGACTTACCGCCAAAAGATCACAAATTGCTTGTCCTTTGACCAACTTCTGCTGTTTGAAGTGCAAATCATATTGGGACAAGAGAAGAGCCTACTTCGCTAACCGCCAATTCATCGAATCCGGTTGAGTCATGAATACCCATACCGGATTAACATTAGCAATGACGTAAATCGTCTGGCCAACCAAGTAATGTCGCATCTTTTGCACTGCGAATACCAATGCGAGACATTCTTTCTCGATCATCGGATATCGAGACTCGGCGCCTATCAAGGTCCGACTTAGGTAATAAACTGCCTGTTCGTGACCATTATCATCGTCTTGTGCTAATAAAGCACTTATCGAATGGTTCATCGCCTTGATGTAAATCAAGAACGGTTTACCTGATTTTGGTGCAACAAGAACAGGAGGGTTCATGAGATATGTCTTGATATCTTTGAGTGCTTTTTGGCAGGCGTCGTCCCAAATAAATGACACACCTTTCTTGTTTAGCTTAGAGAATGGTTGGCACTTCCCAGAAAGATTTGAGATGAACCTCCGGATGTAAGCTAAACGCCCTTGCAATCCTCTGAGCTCTCTTAGATTCCTCGGGGGTTGCAATTCATGTATTGCCTTTACCTTGTCTGGGTCGATGTGTATACCCTTAGTAGTGACGACGAATCCAAGGAATTTTTCGCTGGACATTCAGAGGAAGGATTTTGTGGGATTCATCTTCAATTGATGACTCCGCATGAGATCAAACATCGTCTTCAAGTCCTTGATGTGATCTTCTTTGTTACGGCTTTTTACCACCAAATCATCAACGTAGCATTCAACCATTTTCCTGAGGTGCTTCTGGAAAATCTTAGTCATCGCTCGTTGGTATGTGGCGCCTGCGTTCTTCAGACCGAAAGGCATCACCGTGTAGCAGAAGACACCGAGGGGCGTTCTGAACGCTGTATGCTTCTCATCATCTGGGTGCATCTTGATTTGGTTATACCCCGAAAAGTCGTCCATGAAGGACATTCTCTCGAATCCGCATGTATTGTCGATAATAACATTCGTGATTGGGAGAGGAAAATCGTCTTTTGGACATGCTTCATTCAGGTTTCTGAAGTCGATGCAAATCCTGATTTTGTCATTCTTCTTCATGATGGGAACGATGTTGGCTAACCAATCTGGATGTTATTCCTCTCGGATAAATCCTGAGTCGATCAACTTCTTAACCTCTGCCTCGATGGCTTCCATAATCTGCGAACGAACCCGTCTTTGCTGTTGTTTGACAGGTTTGGCATCCGGCTTGATGTCGAGGCGGTGCATTGCCACATTGGGGTCGAGCCCTGGCATGTCTTCATAGTTCCAAGCGAAGACGTCGATATATTCCCTGATGAGGGCAATTAATTCCTCTTTCTCATTTAGGGGAAGACTATCGCTGATGAATATGGGCTTTGGGTTGGCCTCATCGCCCATATTAATTTGGACTATTTCATCTTCGGTAGGGGGTTCCCTCTGTTCAAATCTATCGCCATACTGCATGTTTAGGTGATGAACCCATGGGTCCTCCCATGTTGGCATTTGATCGTCGTCTTCCATCGTAGATGGATCAGCTGTAGTCATGTTCGACATTAAGGTCTTAAACATTTCTCCCAAACTTGTGTCGGAATCCCCAGCTAAAGAATCTGGCAAGTACCCATCCTTAGCTTTGTTAGCAATTTGATCAATGATTTGCCAACCACATTCGTCATCAGACGATGAAACATAGCCTAAGCCTCTCTTGTGACGGTAATAATCATCCGGTTTCCCTTTTGGTACATATGCCGCTTTGACTGGGACACGGGAACCTCGATCGAAGTATAAACCTTCTCTGAGTGTGAAGTCGTACCCTTGTTTTTCCATGAGCGTGCGCGCTTCCGGACTATACTTAGATAAGTGCAGACCAGATTTGTCATCATCTTTGTCTTCTCTTAGGAAATGATCTGGCAACGGAAGATTTTCTCATTTACCGTAAATCACTTCTTTTTGTCCCCCTGTCTTGGCAGGAATAATTCGGGTTGTTCCGAAAGAATGCTGGAGACATTTCTTCGTTACATAAGATGATCGGAGCGGCATACATAAATCAGGATTATCGTATAATCCCTTTATCGCATCATCAAGAGACAAGGAGTACTCTAAATCATGATTTATTTTAATATCGGCAAGTTGCCAGTTATAACCGCCATCTGACGATTGTTCATCGTCAAGATTGATTACAAAGGGTACAATGTCATTTAAAACAAAACCGCCATTGTAATCGAATCCGGCCTCGGAATCAGCTTCTTCTCCGCTGTCCATGCCCTGGACCGATGGTTCCGTATCAGATTCGTTACCATAAAGGAGAGAATCTGTGAAGTAATTCTCATACTCTTTGAATGGTTGTTTATTCGCGACCACCGTCCTAACCCTTCCATCGGTGTCGACATATTTTAAACACTTATGTAGAGTGGAGGGAACTATAACATTACTATGGATCCAAGGCCGACCCAATAGTAAATTATATGATGTCTCAGCATCAATCACGTAGCACGTGACCTCCGTCTTCAGATCGCCCATTTGGCACTTTATTCGGATCTTTCCCAAGGGCCTTGACCCGCTGGTGTTGAATCCGTAAATGACCGTGCCTGTAGACGCCAATTTGCTGACTGGAATGCCAAGGCTATGCATTAGACGAAATGGCATAATACTCACAGCGGAACCCGGATCTACTTGGATTCGGTTGACTTCGCTGGAGCCAATATACCCGACGAAGTACAGGGGCCGATCATGGTTTGAATTCTTCGTCTGCATGTCCTCTTTGGTGAATGTGGTGCAGGGAATGTTCTTAGCTGCCACATTACACTGTTGAGCTAACATTTCTAGTTCTTCAGGAGCTGGCTTGATCCGAGTAAGGAACGCTTCTGAATCGGCCAAGGCCTCTTGCAAGGCTTCTCTAGTCTCCTTAGACAACCGCAACAACTCATATAGCGATATCCGCGCTGGAATATTGGCTAGCTGAGCCATGATGTCGAAGACGCGTGGAGTTTTCGAACTCTCCAGTTTATCCTTTCCAATCGGACGACTGAAACGAGACTGCTTTGGATTTTAAACCTCCTCGGGTCTCTTTTTTTTCTGTTTATCTACCGGCTGTCGTCGAGCCTCCTCAACCGGCTTAGGAGCCGTAATCACCCCCAGCTCTGTGAGAGTCTTGGCTGGTCCCCGTTTTGCCACTCCTTGCTCAGCTAATTGATCACTAGGAGATGGATATTTGAAGTGATACTCATTTCCACTCCGGGTCGCAAAGACTTCCTGTTCTTCGTCGGAAAGCGGAAAGGTAGGAGCTTCATCGCCGTCTTCTTCGAAGATTGCGGAAGTTGCATGACAAGCCTTTCCTTTGCCCTTTCTCTTCGAAGACGTTGTCCACTGTTCATCTTCAATGAGATCTGGATGAACCCAGAGGATTTCGCCGTTTGGGGCTGTGTGTGGCACAAGTCCCTTTTGGCGCTGTCCATGTGGGTCATCATTCACCGTCTTCATTCCGACTTTGGTGACGCGCTTTGGCTCGAACCAAGTTATAGGCACCGATCCAAAACTGATTGACACCGCGTTTGCTCCCACATTCTTGGTCGGTTTCGGGGTTATGACCCCTACGTCGATTAACGCCTGGATCTTGTCCTTGAGGTGGTAGCATGACCTCGTAGGGTGATGGACCGCTCTGTGGTATGCGCAGTACTTCAGATCCGTCACTTTGCTGGCTCCCTCTTGATCCACGATCGTTGGCAGCTGAATTTTGTTGTTCTCCAACAAGTACTTGAAGATGCCAGGAACTTCATCATCCTTGAAGGAGTACACTTTAGGAAACTTCGGCTCTGAAGATTTTTACTTCTGAGACCGTTGCTGCCAATGCGGCTGGGATTGTTGTGGCGCTCGTTGTTGCTGCTGTTGCTGAGGTTACAATTGAAAAGTTTGGTTAGCATCAACGGCATTAGCATGAGCTTTACCTTTTCCTTTCGGGTTGAAGTTCTGTTTCGGAGGATTTGTTGCCGGTTGGCCTCTCTCCGCCTTCTTTCTCCTGAGGAATCGCTCAGCTTGCTCCCCTCGGACCTTCAAATCCTTCCATGTCTTGGATGGTTCTGTGCCCATTGCTTCCAACACGTCCAGCGAAAGGTTATTATGGCAGGTCTGGAGGATGAACTCCTCAGTGATCGGATCCCGGCAATTCATCGCCTTGTTCCGGAACCTTTTGACGAAGGTGTCGACTAACTCCCCGTCTTTCTACTTCTCATCGAGCAGCGATCCGATGGATATCTCGGTATCGTCGTCAAAGAAATTTGTGAGGAACTTAGTCTCCATGTCGTCCCAGCTGTTTATGCTACCTGGCTTGAGGCGGCGATACCAATCGAAGGCGGTTCCGCGAAGAGTGCCAACGAATGACCACACCATTAGAGGCTCATTACCAGAGATTACCCCCAAGTGCGATTTGAAATAAATCAAATGCTGAGTGGGTGAGCCCATCCCATTAAACGGCGTGAAGTTAATTAGACTGAACTTCGCCGGATATGGGATTGATTCCCACTCTCTTGGGTATGGACAAGGAATGCCCATCTTTTTCATCTCTTGAGCGGAAATCAATGTGTTGATTTTGCTCTCGAGGTTTTTATTTTTCAGACTTTCACCCGAGTTTTCATCAGTACGATTCGGAGGTGGAAGCGTGGTGTTGTGACTAGCATCCTCATTGCCACCCCCTGCATTAATGGGAGGATCATTAGCATTGCGGGTTTCATCCGCATTCGCATTCTCCACTTCCTGAACAATCGGATTACGGCGGCTTGGTTCGCCTTGATGGTTCGTCAGTGTCTGAATTTGTTGCTCATGCATTTCCCTCATACTCTGCATGGACATTTGCATTTCAAACCTAAAGCTTTCTTGTTGTTTGGCCATGGCTTCTTCGAGCATCTTGGCCACTTGCTCCGCGCTTATCATGAATGACTAGCGGGGCTGTCCTTCGCTGGACACGGTGTTATCAGATGTAATTGCCGAGCCGACATCTGATTCTTCATCTCCCGAAGGTACTCTTATCCGAACCCTGCCATACGTTGCGCGAATGATAGCCCCGGATTGTAGACGAGTTACGCGTCGAGGTATTTCTGGAATCGCCTCGGGGTTATCCTGAGCCGATGTTCCTTTGCTGGTCATGTTGGCGGTGACTCTTGAATGTTCGCCTTCTTCGACCATCGTTCTTCTTCGTCGGAAACGCCTAGTCCTTGGCTTTGGCGTTTCAATGCTGAGTCTTTCGAACACAGAAACTCTCTCGGGGACTGCCTTGACACAGTTGCACTCAGACAGTACCGCCCGAATGAGCTTTGAACAAGGACACTGAGTTTCGAGCCTTCGAGGGCTTCTCTTTCTGGATTTGCTCGTACCCCCAGCACGATAGTACAACTCGTCCGTTTGAAAGTCGGAGCAACCTATCGTGTGTTGGCACGATTTCTCAGGTATAACGTCATCATTATCAGACGACAACGTTTCCTTCTGAGGATGAATTGCCTTCTTTGGGCTTTCAAGAGTCACACGCCTCGAAACGTGCCTTTGTGGGCGTGAATCTTTAGCGGGCTCCTGTACTTCGATACGCAAAGTTGTGCGCTTGGGTGCCACGATTTTCTCCAAATGTTGAGGGTTGCGGCGACCCCCAGCATGTTGAATCGTTTGGGACTTCTTTATTGGCCCCAACCGTTCTTGGACTGAAGCTTTGCCTCGTTCTTTGGGAAGTGGACCGAGGCACTCCAAAACCGACTTCCTCTTCTGGGATGATCTTGTGGGATCTCCTAGAACAGTTGCGGAAATCACCGGCGATTTGGGTTGATTTGCCGGATATTGAACCTTCGGAGGCTGCAGTTGTTGCTCCTTGGTCTGAACCGCCGCTTCAGACTTCGGCCTCCAAACTCTACAAGTTAATGGCGGCTTCTTGACCACCTCTTTCTGTAGCTTCCGACGGGCTTCTTCAGCTTTAGCCCGTGCCTGCGCTGATAATGCGCGGCGTTTGCGGATACGCTCCTCCAACGTCGAGCGATTCCGTTTAACACGGACCCACTCCATCGTTGATGGCTTGGAGGAACCACCCTTCATTTGTTGTTGAGGCTGTTTGCCTCGTTTGCTCTTCAGATCCGCATTGTAGCGGACCCCATCAACAGACTCAATGGTCTTTGTGAATTGCTTCGCAAGGCGTTGACGCTGCCTCTGGCGAGCTCTCTTAGAGAGAGTCACCACGCCTTCAATGGCGGATTTGACCTGCTTGGAGGCCGGTGGGACTTCACCCGACGCAACTTCGACGTCGATCGGGGTGAGGTTGTCGTTGGTGGCTTCAACTTCTTCGCACCAACGAACTTTTCTCCTGGAGGAGAACTTCTGGGATTTCTTGGACTTACGGGGGGAGGTTGATCCAGACGAGGACACGTACTCCTCGTACTTCTGCTGGTCGAACTCATACTCGACCTCCTCCACGACCGGGATCGAGATCCGCGGCTGCGACGCTCCGATCTCGGCAGCGAGATCGGTGGCTCCCACTGTGGTCGCCAGATTGTTCGCGGGAAAAATGGTAGCTTTCTTCATTGATGATTCCATTGTACTCTTAAATAACAACTTTTTGGGTTACAAAGATCCGGTCTTTTTATAAGATCCGGTTACAATGAAAATCAAACAAAAAATGAAAATTACAACTTTCCTTATTTGTCGAACAAATCGCGAGCTCCTGTTATCCGGTCACTCGCTTTCGTGGGTTGTTTGCCTACGCCGATGGTTGATCCGTTGATCACCGCACGATCTAGATTCGAACAGATCTACGTAATATTACGGGTATTATTTCACCAAGGAAATAATAGCCGGAGGGATTATTTCACCAAGGAAACAATCGCTTGATTCTCGGGATCAAAGACCAAGCTTTGATCCGGAGTATAGCAACGTAGATCTGAGATCCGATCCTCTCGAACTCCTGCCTTTCGTGACGCGGATGCTCGCCGAGAAACAGATCTGAATGTCCAAGTCTTCAAGCCTTCAAGAACTCAAGAACAAGATCTCAATCCGGCAGAGTTTCGGCTCTCCAAAAGTCCTCTAAAATGATGAATCATCCCTCCTATTTATAGGCAACCAGGTCTGTGTATTTGGCATAGAACTGGGCCGGCCACCTCAGGGTGGCTCGGCCTTGGCCGAGCCACCCTGGGGTGGCTCGGTTTTTGCCGAGCCCCTCGGGGTGTTGTTTTCCGTCGTTTTCTGCTTTCCGGTTCTGTATTTGATTTATCCGGACCTCGATTTGATAGTCTGGATCTTCATTTGGCAGTAAATCCGCCTTGGTGTTTGAGTTCGAATCCGTTTTATGGTTGGACGACTCGTTGACTTCCCGAACCGTTGGATTGGTTCCGCACGCGAATGCATTCCGTTGCTCGCGTGCAATTCGTTGACCACGTCGCCTCGTCACTCGTTGATTCGTCGAATCCCCGTGTCGAGCTATGCTAAGGGACCTATAGGTAATTTTATACGCCTACAAGGTCGAGAATGTGTTTGAAGTGCTACAGAACGGACAGCTGAAGCTTAACGGGAAGAAGTACGAATTCGGGAAGGACGAGTTGGTGTATCTCGGGTTCATCGTGGGGAAAGGCCAGCGGAGGATAGATCCAGGCAAGGTGACGGTGATCATGAAGTGGCCGACACCTAGGACAGTGACAGAGGTGAGAAGTGTCATGGGGGCTTACCAGTATTTGCGCAAGTTCATTCGACATTTCTCGACGTATACGGCACCTTTACATAGACTTACGAAGGCGAAGGTTTAGTTCGAGTGGGGGAGGACGCATGAGGAAGCTTTTCAGTTATTAAAGAGAAAACTCTCGGAGGCACCGGTATTAGCATTACCGAATTTACAGAAGACTTTCGAGATAGAGACCGACGCTTCTAGTTATGCTATGGGCGCTGTGTTGATTCAAGATGGGAAGCCGGTGGAGTACCATTCAGAAATGTTTACGGATGCTATTCAGAACTACCACACCTACGACAAGGAGTTTTATGCACTTTATCAAGCAATCAAGCATTGGCGGGTGTATTTGTTGGGAAAGGAGGTGGTTGTACACTCAGATCACAAGCCATTGGAATATTTACATCCCCAGACGAAGCTACAGCAGGCACGGCACATGAAGTGGATGTCCTATTTGATGGCGTTCAATATCATCATTAGGTACAAGAAGGGGACGACGAACAAGTTAGCCGATATGTTATCCCGCCCACCCGTGAGAGCTCTCTTGGTGGCAACGCGTATTTAGCCCTTGGTTCCTTTGGAGTATGTACAAATGTACACATCCAGCCGAGATTTTAGTAGTGTGTTCGAGCAGGCGAAGGTTGGTCGAAAGGGGGAGTATGAAATTGGTGCAGATGGTTTATTGTATCGAGGGACGTCGCTATGCATTCAACAGGATAGAGACCGATTGCAGTTGATTCGAGAATCCCATACATCACGTGTGCAAGGTCATTTTGGGATTCAGAAGACACTTCTCAATCTACGGCGCCATGTCTTTTGGCCAAAGATGTTAGAGGATGTCACTAAGTATGTTGGAGGGTGTAAGCTATGTTGCATATCGAAGCCTTCTAATAGGAAAAGGGGATTGTATCTACCATTGCCGGTACCGTCGAGACCGTGTGAGAGTATTTCTATGGATTTCTTAGGAGGATTGACGACGACTAAGTGCGGGAATGATTATTTGTTCGTTATGGTGGACCGATTCAGCAAGATAGTTATCTTGATTCCTTGTAAGAAGACCGTGACGGGAGCGGGTGCGGCGTAGTTGTTCTTTGAGCATGTGTGGAAGCACTTTGGGTTGCCGAATTCGATTATTTCAGATCGAGATAGCCGGTTTCTTGGACACTTTTGGGATTCTTTGTGGAGCTTGATGGACACTATGTTGAAGAAGAGCACGGTCTTTCATCCACAAACCAACGGACAAACAGAGGTAGTTAATCGGACTATGGTACATATGTTGAGAGGATACAATTCCAAATATCCCAAGACTTAGGATGAGAGCTTACCATATCTTTAGTTTGCATTTAATCGGGCTATTCGTGGATCTTTGAAAAAGTCACCGTTTGAGACTTGTTATGGGTTTTTACCTCCGAGTCTATTTGATCTCGTGTTTTCCAGTGATCTACGACCGACGACAAGGAAGGGAGTGAGAGACAACATGCTCAGCGATTTCTGAAGAAGATTGCACATATTCATGCTATGGTTGAAGCTCAATTGAAGAAATCACAAGTCAAGTACAAGGCGAAGCATGATCGGCATCGGGTTTCTTGTAACTTTGGCATAGGCGACATGGTATGGCTGAAATTGAGTAAGGAGAGGCTAAAGGGAGAAATGAAGAAGTTGAAACCTATACGATATGGTCCGTTTCGGATTCTTGATCAGATTGATGACAACGCCTTCATGCTGGATTTGCCACCTTACTTAGGCATGTATTCGGTGATCAGTGCCGAGTATTTGAAGTTGTTTGAGCCTCCATTGCTGGATGATGAAGGTGACGATAAGCTGATCTTGCTGCATGTTGAAGACTAGTGGTTTGATAGAGAAGAGCCGCTGAAGGAAGATTGCATTTTGGAGCGGAAGACGACTGTGACGAGGCGGGGGACGAATGAGTCGTTTCTCATTGGACGTCAAAGTCAGGTTCCTAGCAAGGCTAAGTGGTTCAACAGGGAAGGAGGAGTTCGCGAGTTTCCTCATCTGAAGTTCTAACTTGAACGGGACTTCAAGTTCCTAAAGGGAGGAGCCATGATACGGGTGTATCTCCTCTTCGGAACTTAGCGATCCTCATGGGAGCTTGAGGATAGATGATTCTCATTGTAACTTGAGTATTGAGGTGTAAAAACAACACGGTGGAATGCAGGTCGAAGCGTGGAACGAGACGACGAATCAAATAATCAAAGCATCCAGTTTTCAGCCCGTGAGTCGACTCATACATGCACATGAGTCGATCATTAGGTTGAGTCGACTCATGCCTATCATAAGTCGACTCACGAAACCTAGCCGTTTTGTGAGAAGTTTCTGACCAGTTGACTCATGAGACCCAGCCGTTTTGTCAGAAGGTTCTGACTAGTCGACTCATGCTAGTCATGAGTCGACCCATGTGTCATGAGTCGACTCATATGCACATAAGTCGACTCATCGATGGTTTCCTGGTTCGTTTGGGTTTCTGTTTGCACGAATTCCTGTGGGGTTTAGGCTTGGTTATTTACCACTTTGTCATCCACGTTGTTACACATATATAAGGGATTGTTTCAGGGTTTTAAAACAATCAAGAGAGATTAGATTGTATTTGAGAATTGAGAGAGATTGTTCTTCAATTCTAGTGAGATTGTGAGAGATTGTAAACTATTTAATTCTCATAATCTAGAGAAGGTATTTTCCTTCGCCACCACTGAATTGTCCTTGTGTTCTTGTTATTTTCTTCTCAACCACCTTTGATAATTCCGCGATCAAATGTGCTCGCACGACGACTCGTATCAGCCCCTCCTCGGTGCAAAAGGTTGCAGTGGCGTCTTTCCTCACAGGATTCAACGGCAAACAACAGGTTAACACTTCAATAACCTGTTCTACAAAGAACAACAAAGATCTCTCTCTGACAGGAATGAAGATAAAGCACAGAAGGTTTTCGGTGTACAAACTGAGGAGAAAAAGTCTCAATCTATAGATAAAAATCGAAACTATAGGTAAACCAAAGGTTGAAAACGTTGGGAACACCAAAGGTTGCAACTTTTGGGAACACCAAAGGTTGACAAACGTTGGGAAAACCAAAGGTTGCAAAATAAATAACAAACTAAACTTTAGTGAGGGAACAAAAAGGCAAAACGTTGGGTTTTTCACACACACGTGAAGGCTAAACCGGAGGATTTGCCCGCGTATGCGCATTAAGGTTTTCTGAAACCTCTAACAAACCAAAAGCTATTTAGCTTTGTGGCCCCGTGTGCGCATGAGCACCCCCTATTTCTCCACTCATCACATTGTCTCTAATGAGTGTGTTCATATTTAAACCAACAACACCCCACCTCTTTTTCCAATGTGAGACTAAACATTTTATTCCTTTGTGTATTTGAAATACACAACAAGTTTTAGCCGAAGCCTATAAAGATATAACTCGTGGGAGAAGAGTATCAAGTAGCAATGATATTGCAATCAAAAGAACAGAAACCGAAGACTCTATTTTGCTCAATTTTTAATCTATATATTTTTTCGTTTAGAATCTAAATTGTAACATTTGCTAATTTCTGCAGGTTGAATTAGGGATTGCCCTTCTATACTATCCAACGTAAGGTCTTTACATGTCTACAACTTAATTTTCTTTCATAATTTCCCTTTTTGCAGATGCTTTTATGTATGTGTTTAATATTTGTGTGTTTAGTGTGTAGAATATATACAAGTGTCGAGGTGTAAATAGCTCTTTATAGCAGGTTAATGGATCATTCACGAATGTGAGTAGCGGAGAACTACAAAAAGTATGACATTTTTAGTTCGATAGATGTGTGTATTTATCTCGCTCTTTGTTTATTTTTTTTATACTTTTAATGCCCTCGTGATTATAGGATGAGAAAAGTGGAAATTAGATCTAGAGGAAAGTAGAAAGTGGAGATTTTTCAGTTTGATAAACGTATGTATTTCTCTGGAAAGAGCATAAAATACTTTTGTCGGTGACTAAAGCTATAACTGATGCAAATCTTTAGAGAAATTGATGGGACTGAAAGTATCCTCACACAAGAAGGGCTTATTTGCGATGAAGGGAGCATAAACTGGAAGAGGCAAAGAGAGGGGAAAATGAACGTTATTGGGGTATTAAATGGGCAAAGGGTATTTAGGTCATGAACCCCATTAGGCTTACCTAACTAGGGTGGGGTGTTTTGAACGGAAAAGTCAATATCAACACATTAATACAATTTGAGGGACTAATATCAAACTATGAAGGTTTGAAGGGTCTAATATCTAAAAAAACTTAAACAAATAATCAAAGTAGTTAACGACATGCAACACATGTGCATCCCACATGAATAATTTAATACAATAGGCTTCCTTGAACTTTGTTTTCTCTATACGACTTTATAGTTATAATCAAAGATAAAATTGCAGCTAGTTTCATGACTCATGAGAGAATCATACTTTTGCTTGTTAAAGCAAACAATACATCACTTGGCTTGAGCTATGTTAGAAACAATATGAAACTAATGTGCCTAATACAACTACATTAATAGAATACCCAAAAACTTTCCTCCAAAATTCTTTCAAAAGTTAGAAAAGTCAAGCGTGCTACATGTTTTTAAGCTCATCTACGAGAGTAGTAACCATGTACTGCTGTACGGTCTCAAAACATCTTCAGAGTTTGTAACTTTTGAGGTAGATGAGGTTTTCTTGTTCGCTCAAACATTACTGAGAGATGGTATGTTGACTTTTCCCTTCCTGTTGCAATATGAGATGCTTTGGGACTAAATGTGCTATATGAAATTAAGGAGAATTTCATATGGGGCAAAAAAAAAAAAAAAATACAACTTCTGGTGCAGTATCTGCAAAGGCATCTCCAGGTGTACACGTCATGAAAAAAAAATATATCAGAGTGAAAAGTGTTGTCAATTGTAATCATGTTTGATATGGACTATTCAGAGTAAACAAAAGAGAAAGATCAATAAGGGAAATACCTCAATAGTACTGTCAATAAGTCGCATGCTGTTAATGGAGAAGTTTTTTGGCATTTGTCTTGAAGATAGTAGCAACTATGACACCAGTAGCATCCTTGAGTTGTACTGTGAAGCGACTTCTGCCAGAAAAAGTGCAAAAAGGAGGATCTATCTCAATAGTAAGTCAATATTATCTTCAAAGAAAATAAAGTTGCAGATGTAGGCTTGACATTGCCAAAGACGAAGTATAACCAGGAACCAATGAGGTGGATGAAGCAGATTTTAGACACTTTTTAAAAATTGATCGCCACTTGAGACATACTTGTAGGTCAATCTTAAGTGAACCACAATTTTCATGAAATAGAAAAAGGATTAACATTCTCGATTATGTATTCAGATGATATTGTTCTCACTTAAATGATCTTTAAATATATTCTGCAAGAACTTACAAAGCTGTTAATTTTCCTTGAGCTTGTCACAAGAGGTTCTCTAGAGTCTCCAAAAGTATCATCTTCAAGATAGCCAAGTCTCTTCGTATAGCTGGCAAATCTCGAACGGTCTAAATTATGTGTTTATATATAGTTATTAGACTAATCTCCAAATGAAGCCAAGTCTTATTGCAACAGCAACAAATTCTTTACAATATATAATGGACAAAAAGAAACTACCTAACTAACCAAGTACTTTGCATAGAAGGTTGAAAATTAAATATAATTGCAAACAGTGTAACCAATTTGACATTCATGGTTAAATAGGAATTATGAGCAGTTAAGAATCAACAGCTAAAGAAATATGGATATCAAAAATTACCTACCTAACCAAGTACGAGATTCTCGTAGAAGGTTGGAAATAAAATATAATTGACAAACAGTATAATCAATTTGACATCTATTCCTCTATAATAATGGGAGGATCCAATATTCACTATTCATGCTACAGTAATTTACTGTAGTTTTTTGCTTTGTAGCACAAGCAGAAAGATCCAAGATTCACTATTCATGCTATAATAAATTACGGTAGCATTATTATTGTAGCACAAACGGGAAATGTAACGTTTAAAAATATTACTGTAGCATTAGAGTACTTTAGCATTATAAAAATATCACTACAACGCTTACAAAACTGTATTTAAATACAGAATTACTGTAGCAGAAATAAAAATTGAAGGTCGTACTTTGCACGGGTTGCACACTAGTTCATGGTAAAATAGGAATTATGAGCACTTTAGAATCAACACCTAAAGAAATATGCATATCTCAAAATAAAATTGTTGAACAAAGCAGGTGGTATATACAATAAGAATTGGATTGAACTGAAAAAATGGAAACAAACCAGCTTAAATCCAATTATAACAATGATGGACCGATTTTCTAAACCAAAAGACATACAGTGAGTACATCATGTATTACAAGATCGCATCATAATTTGGATTTCTAAAAAAACGCCCAAGTTCTTTTTCCAGAAATGAAAAGATCACAAATTTATAAGTTGCATATGTAAAGAGAATTAAGATTGAGTTGAGCTTATTTTTGCTCTGATCTAACAGGAAACTCATGTACCTTGTCAAAAAAATGAAAATAATAAATAAATAAGAATCTATAGTCTGCATATGTCCTTAAACCCTTTAATATGAAATATTCCCAGAAAACAATTAAGATCACCATCTTTTTTTTTTAATTTTATGTAATAGGAATTCCATTTTTCTGAATCCAATATTTGAGGTTTAATATTATACTCGTGTAATACATTGGAAACACACATTAGATAGTTGAATTGAGATTTTGATATGTGTATTTTTCTTGCTACCAAATCAATGTGTTAGTGAAATGTAATGTTAAAACACACACACATACGCACGCGCACACACACCCATGAACTTCGGGGTGTCTCACAAAGCCCCTCTAAACTTTGAACTTTTCTTGCCATACTCCCTTCCATTTAATTTACAGATAAATAAAATTTTCTTGAGACGAAACAACCAAAATTTAGGGCTTTACCCTAAAACTCTCTCTCAGCAAAAGTAAAAGGTACATAAGGGTAAAATTGCCCAAAACAACATGCACAAAATGTGATGACGTAGACTAACTATCATCAATCATGATATTTCAATGAAACAAGTCTATGAGGTTGTCTCTAATTTATAAAGTATAGAGGTGTTTTGAGCAAAAACAAGTTCAGGGATTTTTCTCTAATTTATAAAGTTAGTGGGATCTTGTGGAAAACATCCCAAAGTTCGTAGTGTTTTAAGAAATTAAGCTAAGGAAATAAACAAGAATTACCAAATACCTGTGAGAAATTAGGTGAATCTTCAAGAACTTCCAGTAGATATCTTCATGCATGGAAAACTGGACTGCTTGCACAACTGTGAGCACCTCTGCAAACCCTTAGCTTGCTTAAGGGGCTCACATGAAATGATACAGATAATAGCATTGTCAAGCCTACGCCCTATCTTTACATATCTGCACAAAAATTTTGAAGGAAACATATGAAATCAACCATTTGCACAAATTAAGACTATCAGAGATGATTTCTTAAAAAGAAATAGGTAATGTAGTACCAGCCTACCAGGTCAAAGGATTGTTCGCCATCCTGATAAATAAGTGAAAATGACCGAGACTCCTTCTCTGGTTGAGTTTGCCGTAAACAATTCATCTATAGAATACTTTGAATTTGTCAACGAAAAAAAAAAATTACTTCGACAAGTAAGTTAGCGATTATGAATATTATATAAAAATTTTAAGGACATATAGTCTTCTGTCCGAGAATGACCTAGGATACAGACTTCCATTTTAATATTTTTTCCCCTTCCTCCAGAGTAGCAGATTGAAACTTTCTCTTCCTGAAGACGTAAGAGAAATTACCTATAGTGTTTATACATAGACCATGTACCTCCACTACATAAGCTCAATCAATAAAGTATAAGTATGAAGAAACTAACAAAGGAATATAAAAATGAAAATGTTTGTCATTCTTGATTTCATCACGTCTTATTGCTCAATCAGTATATGTTGCTAATGTTGCGCGCAGCGAAAATTTCAGCAGCACTTCGACAGCACAACAAGAGAGTCAGATCGCAATAAGAATTTCCGTTTCACAAAGGAAACAAGAATCTGAAGCGAATATCTCAACAAAGTGAGATATCGGCTCTTCCTCTCATCAGTTCTAGGACTGACCTGTCGAGGGACCCTAAAAGCTATTACAAATCACACAAATAGTAGTACAACCAATTTTTACGTGGTTCGGGAAATTGCCTACGTCCACGGGGCAAGGAGAGGGAGAGATCTACTAATAGAGGGAGAGAATACAACTAGGGTTTACAATCACTCACAATCTAAACCCTCAAACAAACTCTCTCAAATCCCTCACAAACTCTCTCTACAAAAGGATGCACAAAAAACCAAAGAAACTGATTTTTCTCTTGAGTTTTCCTCCTGCTGCAATTTCCTCCTGCAGCCGTAAAAAGCACCCAGCCGCAAAACAAATCAAAACCTCTGCTCCTTGCGCACCCAAAAACCTAATAAAATATTGTTTATATAGGGAGCAGTACACGTTCGTGGGCCGGCTTCGTTTCTTTGCACGGAAACAAATCCACGCGGAAACAAACCGCGTCTCGTGAACGTGGTAGACCCCACCCACGTTCACAATTCTCCACATCGGTGAAGTTTTCTCAAAACTGAGACGACACCAAAGCAACCAAATGTCCTAACTTATTGTGTCCAGTACGAACTCAATCCACAACAAGTCGAGAACCCGAACGAGAGTCCAAACAATCCCACCCCCATCAAAATCAACTAATCCAAACCGGCTGCATCTGAAAGACTGCCTACGTATCCTCTTGCCCAAGGAATCAAGCCGAACGTAGTTCATCCAAATGGCCGCCAACGGCCTCAACAATCACGAATGTGTAATAAGTTTCGACAATGATCAAACTTGTTGCTCGGAACCACCTTAGTGAGCATATCTGCCGGATTATCTTTCGTGTGGACTTTCATAATTTTCACATCGTCATCTTCAAGAACATCCCGAACGAAGTGATAACGAACGTCAATGTGCTTCGTTCTCGCATGAAAAACCTGATTCTTCGTCAAATAGATAGCACTCATGCTATCACAATGAATAGTGACGGACCTCTACGATATACCAAGTTCCTCCAAAAGTCCTCGAAGCCAAATAGCCTCCTTCACAGCCTCCGTAACTGCCATATACTCTGCCTCCGTCGTAGACAAAGCCACCATCGACTGTAAGGTGCATCTCCAACACACAGGCGCACAAGTCAAAGTAAACACATATACTGTCGTAGACCGGCGCTTATCCAAATCCCCGGCATAATCCGAATCAACATAACCAATGCATAACTGCCTACATGTAGTGTCCCGCTCATAAACCAAACCAACATTGAGCGCACCTCGAATGTACCTCAAAATCCATTTCACGACGTCCCAATGACCCACTCCTGGATCGTGCATGTATCTCGAAATCATGCTCACCGCCTGTGATAAATCCGGTCTCGTACATACCATTGCATACATCAAGCTTCCAACCGCACTCGCATATGAAATCTTCGACATCAACTCTCGATCTTCAACTGACTTCGGTGAAAGACCAGCTGAAAGCTTTAAATGGGCTCCCAATGGTACACTAACTGGCTTCGTATCCGTGCTAACATGGAATCGCTGTAGAACCTTCTTCAAATAAGCCACCTGTATCAAACAAATTCTGCCCTTCTTCTTGTCTCTGACGATCTCCATCCCTAGAATGCGCTTCGCCTCGCCCAAGTCCTTCATCTCAAACTCATTTGAAAGCTGAACTTTTAACTCATCTATAACTGACCTGGAACTAGAGACAACCAACATGTCATCGACATAAAGTAACAAATAGATGTACGCACCTTCTTTCAACTTATGAAAATATATGCAATGATCAAACTGGCTCCGAGTGTACGAATGACCAATCATAAAACCATCAAATCGCCTATATCACTGTCGAGGAGACTGCTTCAAACCGTATAGCGATTTCTTCAACCTGCAAACCAACTTATCTTTCCCTGCAGCTCGGAATCCCAATGACTGAGTCATATATATTTCTTCATCAAGATCACTATGAAAAAATACCGTCTTTGCATCCAACTGATCTAACTCCAAACCATACTGTGCCACCAAAGCTAGCAGAATCCGAATCGAAGAGTGTTTCACCACCGAAGAGAAAACCTCATTATAGTCAATACCTTCCTCTTGTGCATAGCCCTTCGCAACCAACCTAGCTTTGAACCTCAATGGAATGCCCTCAATGCCCTCCTTCTTCGTGTATACCCACTTACAACCAATTGCCTTCCGTCCCTTTGGAAGCTCAACAAGCTCCCATGTATCGTTCTTATGAAGAGATCTCATCTCCTCCTGCATAGCCACCTGCCACGAATCAGCCTCCGAACTCTGCTCGGCCTCTCTGAATGTAGTAGGCACCAACTCATCGATACTCTTTGTCGGAAGTGCATACGCAACCGTGTTGGCATACCGTGCTAACATCTGTATGTTTCTCCTCTGTCTCCGAACCGCTATAGAATCCTAAACCTGAGCCTCGGTCCCTGATCCTGCATATTAGTACTCGTATCCTCCGTGTCATCGTCGTGCTCGCCTGGCGTCACCTCAGTCGGCACTCTAATGGATACTGTACTATCTGGACAATGTGAAGCTACATCGATCTCCACCACCTGCGATATCTCCTCCGTCGGGTCGCTCTCCACCTGATGAGAGCTGGGAATCTTCAAGATAGAAGCCTCATCGAATTTGACGTCCCTACTCAGCACAATCTTCTTGTCCACTGGATCCCAAAGCTTGTATCTCTTGACATCACGCTTGAATCCTACAAATATGACCTTCCTAGCTCGAGGTTCCAATTTATCAGTTCTAACATGATAATATGCAGGGCACCCAAATACCTTGAGCTGGTCATAGTCATGTGCTGGTTTTCCCGACCACATCTCCATAGGGGTTTTCCCCTCAATCGCAGATGAAGGCAGCCTATTAATGAGGTGGCTCGCATATATAAGTGCCTCAGCCTAAAAAATCTTCTCCAAACCACTCTGCGACAATAAGCATCGGATCTTCTCCAGTAAAGATTGATTCAACCTCTCTGCCACCCCCATTTTGCTGCGGTGTATGACTAACTGTGAAGTGTCTCTCTATGCCCTCGTCTCGACATAGCTGCTGAAAGGGGTCAGAAGTATACTCACCACCGTTATCGGATCGCAACGTCTTGATCTTTCTCCCAGTCTGCAGTTCCAATCTCTTTTTCCACTCCACAAATAAATCTAGGACTTCACTCTTCTTCGTCATGGTGTACACCCAACAACACCTAGAATAGTCATCTACAAAAGTAACGAACCAATGTCGACCACCAAGTGATGCAGTCTTGGTGGGATCCCAAACGTCTGTGTGCACATAGTCCAGGATGCCCCTCGTCTGATGAATGGTAGTCCCGAACTTCACCTTCGTCTTCTTACCAAGAACACAGTGCTCACAGAACTCAATCTTTCCACTCTTGGCTCCCTTCAATAGCCCCTGCTTGCACAATGCCTGTAGTGACTTTTTACCTGTGTGCCCCAACCTATAATGCCAAAATCTGCTCATGTCCGTTTCTGAAATAGCCGAAGCAACCTGACCAATCTCGGTGCTTTCCTTCAAATAATACAAATTTCGATTGCGGACTCCCTTCATCACCACCAATGATCCCTTAGTAACCTTCGCTACAGCGTTTTCGAAAGTCACTTTGAATCACTTCGCCTCCAAAGCTCCAACTGAGATAAGATTTTTCTTCAGTTGAGAAACAAATCTCACCTCCTTCAACTCACGGACTACTCCATCGTGCATCCTGATCCGCACGGTACCTATCCCACAAACGCCACAGGATTGATCATTTCCCATGATAACAACGCTCCCGCCGACTTTCTCAAAAGATACAAACCAGTCTCGCCTAGGGGTCACATGAAAAGTAGCGCCGGAATCAAGCATCCAATCTGATGCATCCACATGGTTCACCTCTGGAGTAATCAATAGAGAAAAGCACGAATCATCGGAATCATCGCCTTTCGCAACGTTCACCTCATTGGCCTTCGGGCCTTTTTTCTTGCTATTCTCCTTCTCCTTGAGCTTCAGACAGTCTCTCTTCTAATGTCTCTGCTCCTTGCAGAATGCACATTGGTTCTTTGTTAATTGGTGGCGACCTCTAGACTTTGACCTTCCTCTATTATCACCTTTCGAATATGGGCTTCTACCTCTCGTCGACAAGGCCTCGCCTGAAGTGCTAGCACGGGAAGTCTCCTTGTCCTTCCTCCTCAAATCATAATTGGTCAAAGCGTTAGTCACTTCACTATAGCTGATAGAAGATCTCCCGTTCAACAAAGTGAGTACAAAGGTATCATACTCCTCATCGGGTAAGGAGCCCAACAAAATAATCGCCTTGTACTCATCCGATATCTTCTCATCAACATTCGCCAAGTCCGACAACAACTTAGTGTAGTTCACATGAGCCACTAGCGAGATACCTCTGGACATCTGAAATCTGAAGAGTCTTCGCAGCAAGTGCAACCTATTCTCAACACTCTTCGTGAGATACTTGTTGTTGAGAATTTCTCACATCTTCATTGCAGACGTCACCCCAATCATATCATATTTTAGTTCCTGTTCCAAACAGGACCTGATCACCCCACACGCGTTCCTATTCATCTTTTCCCATATCGCCTCATC
>BQKN01054268.1:0-11127 GCA_022839385.1 Asparagus kiusianus | reverse complement strand
CCTCTATATATTTCTGCTGCAAATTCTTAGCTAATGTCAGAAAATAAATTCATGAAGCTAAAAATTTTACGCTGAAAATCAATTGAAAAGAACAAAAACTAATGCAGTAGGGTTATGTTTAAAATTCCAAGAAAAATTAGCCGTATCAGAATATGCGCTTTGATGACGTTTTAACCCAAGGCTCTGCTCACCAACAATAAGGGATGAAAATATAAGTACAACTCATATCAGAACTCCTCACCGTAAAACAAGGTAAATGACAGAAAATAAAGAAAACTACCCAAATCATGAAATGGGCATACCAAAGATTTGAAGAAGAGCACAAACCTGCTCCATTCCTCTATCCAATGGAACTCTCCCCCACAGAATTCTCAGCCATGTTCTCGGAGGAAACGCTGAGTGAGGAAGAGGTGGTCGGTGTTTCAACAGCTCAAGCCCCCAATTTCGACAACCGAGCACCCGATATTGAACAACTGGGAAATCGATGGATCCTTGGATTTTATTAGCTTGAGGCATATAGAATGAGCAAGATCACGGAAGCTGATGACGATGATGAAACACCAAAATGATTTCTTCGATTAATTTGGTGTCGCGGCAGGAACGAACCTGCTCGCGGAGGCGGAATGGCGTCGTAGAGGAGGTACTCGGCAGCGGAGACGTTAGGGGAGCTGAATGGGGCGAAGAGGCGGTCAGTGGATTTGCTCTCGAGCTGAACTCGTAATAGAGACGAATCTTTGAGGAAGTTGTAGAGTGGAAGAGAGTGAATTGGGCCGGGCTTGATTCGCTCTCAAACTGAAAGGCGTAGAAAAGGGTTAACAAGAGGAGGAAGAAAGGGGTAAGGCTGGGTTTTACGGTCACCACAGAAAGGGAGAGAGTGTGAGTGTGTGGAGATTTGTGCTATATTTTTTATAAGTACGGTGGTATTGTGCCACGTTAAGGAGAGAAATCTCTTCCTATGATAAGAATAATCATTAATCTATATATATATATATATATATATATATATATATATATATATATATATGATTGGCAATATTGAGGAACTTAATACTAAGTAAAAGTTTTTGTACTTGGTAGTGAGTTGACTCGTTCCTATTCATTTATTCAAATTGGGGGGGTTACATTCACATGAGTTGAAGAGTAGATGAAAATGAAACACTTCACTATCAAACATAAAATTTATGCTTGGTATCAAATTCCTACATTTTTCTCTTATATTACACACACATACTAATGTCTTTCTACTTTATATTTTGGTTAATTAATTTAGTCTGTGCTTGCTCAGTTATAGCTTATAAATGGGGGTTGCTATGTTTGCTGGACAATACTGAAGGAAGGCACGTGCTTTGCACGTGTTGACCTCATTTTAGGTGGGAAAATGGGGCTGTAAAATTATAAAGTTAAGTACAATTTTGTTATAATCCTTAAATTGATTGTCATATAATTATAATGTTAAACACAATTTACAGCTATTCGTAGGTTGTATTTTAGGGACAACTTTAAAGTTCTTCATAACCTTTATATTGTTTGGCCTTTCACCTTTCAGTCATATCAAACCCAGTGAAAACTATAAAAGATGCATTCACTTGTGAAATAAATCTCAAGCCATGACTTCAATTAGCAAAATGAAAACATTATGAAGCAAAATCATGACCTCGATACAGAAATAATTAAACGATAACTTCAATTTTGCAAAATGAAAACAACATGAAGCAAGAGCATCACCTGATCTTGATACACTCCTTTGGCAAACAAGCAACGTGCACAAACTAAGGGATATCTAGATCATTGCGTACTGTAGACTGTCTAAAAATCACAATAGATAGCTGATCCCCATCAAAACACCGATGATGGAAGTTACACTCTGACGACTTCCAGAAGGTTACAATTTGAAGACTTTCACGTAGATTGATAAAGGTTACAATCTGACGACCTTCGCAACAACTGATGAAAGCTCTAATCAACAGCCTCCACAATCAACATCGGGAGTTAGAATCTGACGACTCTCACATATCAAAGAGCTAAAGCAAAGATTACAAAACGACGATCTTTGCAACACTCTGACAGAAAGAGACTATAAATCAACGGTCTCTTCAAACCAAGACGTGGAAGTCCTCCCCGCGTACCAGCATCAAGACGCATCGCGTTCATAGCCACGAACGCAGCTCAGATGCAGCTTCCAACGCTGCCAACGCAGCTTCCAAATTGCTGCAAACGCAGCTTCCAAATTGCTGCAAACACAGCTCAGACGCAGCTTCCAACGCTACCAACGCAGCTTCCAAATTGCTGCAAACGCAGATCAGACGCAGCTTCCAACACTGCCAACGTAGCTTCCAACGCTGCCAACGCAACTTTCAACAAACTGCCAACACAGCTCATGTTCGGCCGCAAACGCAGCATCTGACTGCTACCAACGCAGGTTCTAACAGCTGCCAACGCAGGTTCCATCTATTGCCCAACGCAGCTCGTAAATACTGTGTTCAAATGCAGATTTCATTCCAGAATGCAGGATTTGCGTTTGACTCGTTCAAACACGAGCTGAACGGTTTCAAAACCGTTTCCCACGATCTGAGGGGATCACAACTCCACTCAGGAGTGATTTAAGGGACGGTTACATCCCATTAGCCCCACTTAGGAGTGAATTAAAGGGGCGGTTATACCCCTTAATCTCCTATAAATAACTAAGAAATCAGCTTAGTTCGGGGTTGGATCCTGATCCTTGATCTTTGAGGCTGGCTTTTTGGATCTGGGACTTGGCAACAAGGTTGGAACTTCTTGGCTCGGATTGACCCTGGAGCTTGGCAGCAAAGAGAGGATCTTTGGAGCATTCTCGGATCTGGAGATCGACCATTGGAGCTTTCTTCTGGCCTTGGCTTATCAACCGATTTTCGGTTCAAATCAACTCTTTTACAGAGTTCTTCAAAACTCGTTCAGAGTTCTAAAACTTGCTTTGCAAGTTCTCCATAACGTTAAATCGTGAGGAGAAGACCATGTTCCAGTGAATCAAGACATTCGGATCGTCAACGGAGAGCAAACTCGACGCAAGCATTCGAGGGAGGCACTCCATCACCACCGTGAAGAACCCAGTTTTAAACAAAGGGGAGAATTAAATTCATTCTTCTCTCTTTTGTAATCAGGAAATCCAATTATAATTAAGATCGAGAGAATACAAATCAAATTTCTTTTATTCTTTTTACTATAAATTTTCCACCAAACAAAAAATGGCGACTCCGCTGGGGACGAGCTTCTCTGACAAAGAAGTGATGGCGCAATCCGACGTTCATCTCATTAGAACAACCGTCGAAACTCTCGTGGTAGAGTTTGATCAAGCCAAGTTTGAGGAGGCCATCTCCTTCGGATCCCTTAGCCCCAAGGCTATGCGAAAGATCCGCAAAGTCTTCAATGAGACTAAAGCTCCAATTGTCGCTCCTATGCCGAAAGAAGCCCTCTCATTTAGCCAAGATTGCTCGGACAGCCCCTCCTTCGATGGAGTGGGCTCAGCTTTAGCCAAACCCGCGCCAAAGCGACGAGTATCGGGTCACAAAAGGCCCATCACGGAGACAAACTCCGTCAACGCCGACGACATCATTGCAAAAGCCTTGAAGCAGGCTAAGAAGAATGTCGCTCGACGAAGGAAGAGATCCCTATGACAAGCACATCTCCGTGAATGCCGATCTTCAAGTTAACACGAGCTTAGTGTTTGTGAGCCTAAACGCGACCATGTGCTCTGTGTTTTTGCTTCAGAACGCAAGCCTCGCGTCTATGAGCCCAAACATAGGCTCTGTGTGAATAAGACTAAATGCAGCCCTCAGTGGTGCATTGTACAGTCAAAACACAACCTTCAGGAGTGCGTTCCATTAACTGAACACAACTCTCAGGCATGCGTTTCAGAACCAAAAAGTAGATCTTGGGACTACGTTTCACCAGCGAGACCCCCGAATACTCTGCGTAGCGCGACTAAATCGAGGGGCGGATATAAAAAGTCCATGGATTCAAGGCATCTCAACCAGATCCATGTTCACCAAGAGCCAGTCATGTCCAATCATGGACTGGGGGTTCCAACTCAAACCTCACAATCAGTGAGTAATTCTTCTCGAGTCTTTGCAATAGATTTGAGAGTGTTCATTTCGAGAGAAAGACCGATGTAACAAGTCATTCCTATGGTCCTCTCGGGATGTCAATGCTGCTCATATGCAGCCAAACAGTTCGACCAATTTACGAATATTGCTTTGTCCAACCAACGACGACATTCTCACAGGAAAAAGTCTCCAGAGACCGAATATCCTGGGGTCACTATCAATGTGATTGGCAAAGGGAAAGCCTCAGGTCCTAGTTCCAATGACTCTGAGACAAGGCGTTCACTGACCGTCAGAGAAATCACGGACGAGTTTGAAGGAATCTACCAACACACTCGGACACGAACAGGAGCTATTCCCTCTGTCAACTATCAGAGGTTAGCCAGAGGAACCAATTCTGATGATGAACACTCAGCCATTGCAGAGTCCTAATCATCAAGTTCTTTTGTTAAACATGAGAGCTCCGCTTATATGATGGGAAACCATGAAGATCTCGCGAAGAGACTTGACGAGCAGGAGGCCATGCTCAAATCTCAGCAGGAGGCCATCAATGAACTCCTGGCTCTGTTGACTCAACTCGTCACAGACAAGGCCAAATCTTAGGAGACAGATTTGCCGTTTAGGCAAGAATCTTCCCGAAGGAGAGAAGCGTCTTCATCCTGACCTCACACAAACAAAGGGAAGGGAAAAGTGGTTGATGACACGGCTTCTAACCAAGAAGCCCACAACCTAGAATCTTCCTCTGATGAAGCAAGAGAGACGAAGAACGAACAGAATCTCCAGTTTGCCAAAATGAAAGAATTGGAAGCCCGCCTCAATGCCATTACCAACAGAAACAAGCTCCAAGACGAGGGAGTTGTCAGACCCTATCCTGCTGAATGGGATGCAGCCCCTTATCCTCCAAAATTCGAAGTCCCGACGCTACAAACTTTTGATGGCACGGGATCACCGAACCAACATATCTATCATTTCAAGTCACAGATTGGAAATGTGATATCAAACGACGCCATACTGGCTTGATTGTTCATTGGCACCCTCAATGGAGTTGCCTTTGAATGCTTCAGAAAACTGCCTGCGGGATGTATCCAAAAGTGGGCAGATCTAGAGAGACTCTTCCTGTCAAGATTCTTTGAAGAGGATACAGAAGTCTCCATCTATACCCTTCTTGCCGCTAAGCAGAAGAAGAGGGAGTCCGTCAAAGCTTTCGTCAAGAGATTTCAAAACATGCCTCTCCGATGTCCGATAGGTATGACACAGTCTACACTGGTGGAGACCTATCGACACAACTTGCAAACCGACCTCCTAGCCCGAATAGGAGTTGCAGAATGTTGTTCCTAGAGACAACTAATCTCTCAAGGCGAACAGGCTCAAAAGATTATGCCAGGATCAAAGCTGAAGAACAAAGTAGGTAGGATCCACCTGAGCAATCAGACCAAGCTCAATCTTCTCAGTCAGAAGGGGAAGATACTATGTCCACTGAAGCTAATCATCTTCAATAAGATGGCAGGTCCAACAACTATCATGTTAACAATTACCTCTGATAGTCAAACTCGTTAGATAATGGCCCACTAGGCGATGTGCCATGTCTATCCTTTTTCCCCCCTGCACTTGTTCAAGACTTGGGGTTGGTTTATTCGTAGTTCATTCAATTATGAGCAATAAATTTTCTGAGTTATCATGTTCAATAGAACACCTCTGTCAACCACGAAATCCACCAAAACTATCACGTTAGCAGTTACCTCTGATAGTCCATTTCCTCCAAATTCCCCCACCAATCCTCTTCAAGTAGGATGGCGGGTCCACCAAAACTATCACGTTAACCGTTACCTCTGATAGTCCATTTCCTCTAAATTCCCCCATCAATCATCTTCAAGTAGGATGGCTGGTCCACCAAAACTATCACGTTAATCGTTACCTCTGATAGTCCATTTCCTCCAAATTCCCCCACCAATTCTCTTCAAGTAGGATGGCGGGTCCACCAAAACTATTACGTTAACAGTTATCTCTGGTAGTCCATCAACTTGTAAATCCTCTTCTAGTAGGATGGCGGGTCCACCAAAACTATCACGTTAACAGTTATCTCTGATAGTCCACCAACTTGCCAATCTTCTTCAATAGGATGGCAGGTCTACAAAACTATCACGTTAATATTTACCTCTGATAGTCCATCAACTTGTCAATCCTCTACAAGTAGGATGGCGGGTCCACAAAACTATCATGTTAACGGTTACCTCTGATAGTCAAACTCATCAGATAATGGCCTACCAGGTGATGTGCATCTATTCTGACTTCATGGATAGTGCCCCACTAGGTGATTTGCCTTGTTTACCTCTTTTATTCCCCTGCTAAGTCTTAATCAAGACTGGGGGTTGGTTACTTGGAATCAATTGGATTAAGAGTAATAAATCTTTCACATCATCAAGTTAACATTACACTTCTGACGATCATCATCCCCACAGAGTATGCATGCAACTCGCATCACTCCCAATTTGTCACGTTAACAGTACACCTCTGACAATCAACTTATCAATCCTTGTCAATAGGATGATAGGTCCTCGAAATTGCTCAAATCGCAATCTTCCCCCAGTAAGACACTAAGTCTTCAAAATCTTATTCAAATCACAAGTATCAGAACTCATCGTTCCTGATGATAAACTCACCTAGCAAGTTTCCCCAGCGAGACACTAATTCCCAAAATCTTGTGCAAGTTATAAGTACACATTCTCTTGTCATGTTAACACCATACCTCTGACAATCTACTTATCAATCCTCGTCAATAGGATGATAAGTCCATAAAGTTGCTCCGATCGCAACACAAATCCTATCACGTTAACACTAAACCTCTGACAACCCACTTATCAATCCTCTTCAATAGGATGATAAGTCCCTAAAGTTGCCCCAATCGTAACACATTCTTGTCACGTTAACATCAAACCTCTAACAACCAATCAACTTATCAATTCTCGTTAATAGGATGATAAGTCCACAAAGTTGCTCCAATCGCAACACATTCTCTTGCCATGTTCACACCACACCTCTGACAAAATCCACTTATCAATCTTTTTCAATAAGATGATAAGTCTACAAAGTTGCTCCGATCGCAACAAATTCCTGTCATGTTAATATCACACCTCTGACAACCAATCCACTTATCAACTCTCTCCAATAGAGCGATAGGTCCTCAAAGTTGCCCTAATCACAATGTCTTCCTGTCACGTTAATATCACACCTCTGACAAAATCAACTTATCGACTCTCCTCAATAGAGCGATAGATCCTCAACGTTGCTCCGATCGCAACACCTCTAACTTATCGACTCTCGTCAATAGAGCGATAGGTCCTCAAAGTTGCTCCGATCGTAACACTTCTAACTTATCGACTCTCCTCAATAGAGCGATAGGTCCTCAAAGTTGCCCTGATCGCAACATCTTCCTGTCATATTAATATCACACCTCTGACAAAATCCACTTATCAATCTTCTTCAATAGAATGATAAATCCACAAAGTTGCTCCGATCGCAACAAATTCCCATCAAGTTAACATCACACCTCTGACAAAATCCACTTATCAATATCCTCTTTAATAGGATGATAAGTCCACAAAGTTGCTCCGATCGCAACAAATTTCAGACCAAATCAACTTATCGACTCTCATCAATAGAGCAATAGGCTCATAAAATACTGTTAGGTTAACATCACACCTCTAACAGTCAAACCCCCCAATGAACTTGTTAATTTTGTTCAACAAGAATAGCAAGTTTTCATTACAAAATCCTCAGGGGATTAAAGATTTTCTGGAATTATCCTAGGGATAGTGAAGAAAATTTCTGAATTTTACTCTAAGTGAAAATTCATGCCAAGTTAATACTACATCTCTGACGCTTTCAACTTTCTTTCAGTGCTTCAAGTAACACAGGAAGAAACAGCGACGAAGCCTACGTATTCAATATCGTAGCACCAAAAATCCATGCCTTTCACGCATGGGGGACTGTATCTCAATCCCTAAATAGAGATAAGTCAGTATCATGCTGCCGGGTAGTGCATTCCCGTAAAAATGGTAAAGCACACGTATTCAATATCGTGGCAGGTTGTTATTAATAACACTGAAATCCATGCCTTTCACGCATGGGGGACTTTATCTCAATCCCTAAATAGATATGATAATCATATTTTATTGTAATTTTATACCCTTATTATCTATTTTATATGAATAAATATACCACTAATAATTGATTTTTATCTTTTAATTGCAGGTTAATGAAGAATAAATCTCAAACTCCCATGTCTCAACAAAAACCATTGAAGAAATGAAGAAGCCCATTGAAAAATCAATTTCCAATTTATCCAAAAGCCCAAGCAAAAGCCCAAAATCCAAGCCCAAAAGCCAATGGAAGAAGAACTCTGCAGACAGCAACAGGAGAAGGGGAGGCATCGATGCCCGCATCGATGGGGGCATCGATGGGGGCATCAATGCCTGCATCGATGCCTGTATCGATGCCTGCATCGATACCCTAGGCAGTTTGTTATGAATCTAAGGCTGAAATTTGTTGTTTTTGGATAAGATTTCAATCCAATGGCTCTCATTCACTGATGTTTACTATAAATAGGGGTAGAGAGTGAGGGGTTAGAGGTGTGAAAAATTTTGTAACTCCTTTTGGAGAGGAGGGCTACTCTTAATTGAGAAGGCCTTCCAAAAATTATAACTTTAGTTGTAATTAATAAAAATAATTTTTCTCCTCTTTAAATTTGTTCTTTCTCCTCTTTGTTGAATGATGAGGATGGAGATAAAGAGCAATTTGAAGGTTTGTATTTCTTTTCTCTTTTATTTCTTTTTAGTAATTTCTTTATTATCGCTTATTAGTTAGATTTAAATTCATGCTTGTAGTGTAGATTTATTTTCTTATCTTTTTATTTCTTTTTGCACTTTAATTTGTAGAATAGATTTATTTTCTTGTATTTAATTTTTGTAATATATTTTGTAGTTTAGATTTTTATTTTCTTTATAGTTAGATTTATTTCTTGTTCATAGTTTAGATTTTTCTTTTCTTTTTATTTTTGTAATTAGTTCTTTTTCTTGTTTTTATTTCTTAAAGATGTGAATTTAATTCTTGTAGGAAGTTTAGAATTATATGAAACTAGTCTAATTTCCTTTATATTGTATGAATTATTCTCTTGCACTTAAAATGTTCATGTTTAGGATAATCAACTAGAAGACTAATCGGTAGAAGAAGAATTTGATAATCTATGCTTATCTTAAATGGTTTGATAGGTTATGCTTATGAATTCTAGGATTATTATCATGTTGTTGTTCTTATCATGAATAGTAATTTTGACTTACATGATAATTTGATAGGTTATGCTTATCTTAAATGGTTTGATAATCTATGCTTAATAAATCTAAGTTGAAATATGATAAAAAGAGAATAGTTTGTATTTTATAATTAAAATTGGTTAGTGGATTATATTCTAGATTTCTTACCTCTTTTGAATCCTCCATCTTAACTTTCTTAAATTTTCTTTTCATTCTTGGTTTTATTTCTTGATTTTATTCATTCATCTTTCTTGCATTGATTTTATTTATTCTTTAATTTTTCCTTCTCTCCTCTAAAATTCAATTTATTATCTCTTGCACATAAATCAAAACAACCACTCATCATAATCACACTTATTCCTTATTTCTAATTGTTACGCACAAAATATAAGAACCAAGTCTAATAATCTCTTAAAATCACCTTCCTCGTGGGATCGATATCTTTTTATACTATAACTTGATAAATTGTGCACTTGCAATTTTGGTACATAATTATGCCGCATCAAGTTTTTGACGTCGTTGCCGGGGTATGTGCTAAAATAGGATTTTATTAATTTGGTTCTTTAACTTATGTATTTTTCTTGTGAAGGAACCGCTTGGAGCTTGAAAATCTTGGATTGAAGATCAAGAATTTGGAGCATTGCTTTCGGGTAAGTCTTCTTTCCAGTTTTTAATTCCACCCTCTTTAGCTAGCTTCACAGTTAGAGACAATTAGGATTTTTAAAAAAAGATTTTATTTTTGTTGACCATAATAAAATTCATCTTTCACTTGGACATTAACTAACAAGATAATAAATTCAAAAAAAGAGCTCTCTCCTCATAATTGATTGTTGTTGACCATAATTAAAAAATATAAAGATTTTATTTTTATCATCCTTTTTAGTCGCTTTTAATTTCTAGGGTTGCATTTCATATAGTGTAGGAATTCACCAAAGTGATTGTAGCACTTGATTTGGCACACACTTAAAATATTCTTAAGGGCAAAACCCCAATCAAGATAAGGTAAGGGATTTCATCACCCTTTCCTTAGCCCACAAATCACTAATTCCTCACTTCACAAACCCAAACCTTCTAAAACTCATTAGACGTTGGCCCCTAAGGATTCGAGCTCAATAAGGAACAAGAAATCCTTAAGTGAACGGTTTAAGTTTTCTCAGAATAGTTGGTGTCTAAGGTAAGGTTTAGGGGTTGCGTAAAGCGCTCCGCAAGGAAAGAGGTACTTAATTGATCTTTAATCACCCTCTAGTACTATCCTTACCTGGCTAACTACCTGGGTAAAACTTTGATCTTTTCACTGTAGGAATTTTTGGTTAGGAGCTGGTCTAGTGGAGTTAGGCTAAACCCTAGAATTAGAGTTGATTGAAAAGTGATTGCTTTGATTTGTTTTAGTTAGGATTTTTCTTTTTCTTTATCTTTTCATATAAAAAAACTAATTTTCTTTCTTTCTTTCCTTTAAAAAAAATTTGTTTTGGTGTATGCAAATTTGGGTTCGGGATAATTTTCATCGCTTAATCCGTGTTGAACCAATCCAAGAAATGGCAAATCAACCAGTTCTTCAGGATATGTGTTACCCCACCAGAAATGCAATTCCATCTTGCATAAGACTCCCCGAAGTAAATAGAGCAAATTTTGAGCTTAGACCGTATTTCATAAACATGCTTCCCAAATTCCTAGGTAATGAAACAGAAGATGCATATATATATTTATCTCGGAATTTGAGGAAGTATGTATTATGATTAAAA
>BQKN01054267.1:0-10445 GCA_022839385.1 Asparagus kiusianus | reverse complement strand
CAAGTTGACGGCGAAGACTTTCAATAGCTTGAATAGTAAAGTCTGAAGTAGTAGAAGGTATAGCATTGGCCAACAATCCCGGTGTACGAGAGGGTTGCGACTGAGGGGGTCGCCGACCACGACCAGTACCTGAGGAACGTAACTCAGGATGAAGCTTGAAGCATGTCTCAATACGGTGTCCTTCCTTCTTGCAATATTTGCAAGAGAGCTTAGATCGAGCCTGTGGAGAAGTATGATTCATAACAGGAGCAGTGATAGGTACAGACAAAACAGTCTCGAGTGAAGAGGTAGGAGTATCTGTTGACAAATTAAGTCGTGATGTCTGCTGCCGGGTCTCATAAGCAGTGAGAGCTCCCATAACTGAGGCCAAAGTCGGAAATTGAGGCTGATGAAGTAGTTGATCAGCCATAGTTGAATATTCAGGAAGGGACTGAAACAGTTAATGCACCTCATGCCGTTCGTACCAGGCTAGCCAGTCTTCATATGTGGAATTACGTCCAGGAAGCATGGAGCGTAACTCTGTCCAAAAAGCTTGCATTTGTCCAAAATGGGACTGTAGAGATGAACTACCTTTGCGTTGTAGAGCAATGCGTTGCAGAAGATATGCCTCCCGTGCACCCGAGCACTCAGTGAAACGCTCAGTGAGACGAGTCCACATGGCCCGAGCAGAGGGAAGCGAGCCAATCTCGACAGTGAGACCAGAGCCAACACATCGAGTGAGATAATCCATGACACGAAATTCCAGCAATTGCCAATCTGAACTCTCCTTGACATAGAGAGCACGAGCAGTCTGAAGATCGACATCACCACTGCCAGAGGCAATAGTACTGGATGAAGTAACAGTGCTGATGGACGGTGGAACTGGTCCCGTACTGGTGAGATGATCAAGCAAACCAGCGCCACGCAAGGCATTGGTGACAATGGTGGACCACCCTGCCCAGTCACTTTGATCATTGAGGGGCAAAGGTGGTTTGGGAATCTTCTCTGAAGGAGCCATAACGGCAATGTTAAGACGTCGAGATGCAGTTACTGACTACGAAACGGCAATGTCGTTCGTTTGAGGCCGAGAGACGGCTTGAAACGACGATGCCGTTAATTTAAGACCGAGAAACAGTCTTGAAACGGCAATGCCGTTAAAATAGAACCCGAAGGTTAGAATGAAAACCGAAGGCTTAAAATAGAACCCGAAGGTTAGAATGAAACCCGAAGGCTAAACGAGAACGCAAAACGCGTTAAGAGGCCGCAAAGCGACAAGGCCAAAATATCTGGCAGATGAACGCAAATATATATAGATATAAATGAAAGGAAATATATATTAAACGGCTGCAAAGCAACAAGGCCAAAATTTGGCAAAAGAACGCAGAAGCGTTAAAAATTTTATTGGAAGGGAAATAGCCCTAGCTCTGATACCATGTTAAAGTAAGAGGGAGAGAGAATCTTGGGTAAATTTCCCTTGAGTTGAATATTGAGTGTGCACATATATTTATACAAGTAGAGGAGTATGAGGTTTGTTCTCCCAAGCAATGTGGGACTAAAACCCACTACAATACACTATTATCAACAGAAACGAAGATGGAACCCATGCTTGTAGCATGTTATAGCCTACACGATTAAACCCTCAAATAAACACAATGTCCAACTTTAAATTTCTAAAATTCCCATTCAATTGCAAACATGTAAATAATGTCAAAGGATCATTGTCACAGAACTCTTCAAGGCAAATGTTGCAAGAATCCATCTTTTCAATCTCACGTATCCTCAAACCAAAAAGAGCCAATTTGAGGGTAAATCAATAAAAATGGTCAATTTTCAAAATTTAAAACTATAATTTCTTTTTTAGAAATCGTACAAAATTGTAGCTTCAGGATGATGATGGTTTTTTTATATTGCAATAGAAGAGGAAAGAGAGCTATGTGTTGGGAATTTGAATGAAAATTTAATGGAGATTAATGTGTTAATTTGAGGTTATTGTTGAAATCTAGAAGATTAAAGGAATGTGGACATTACTTGAATATGGACAATTAATTGTGTGACTCTTCATTAGCCCATGCCCTTTAGTCTTCTTATTATCCATCTATATAATGTATGTCATGGACTACAAAATGTAAGAGAGAAATGAGGATAAAATAAAATTACAATTGCTCTACTTCTCTTGTCTCTTGTCTATCTTTTGTTTCATTTCTTTAGTATATCACAACACGTTATCAGCACGAGTCTCTAACCATATTAGGATCATTGAATCCATCAGAAAATATATGAAATAGAAGTGTCACGGACATAAGCATGTCGAGATGGTACCTGGTTCGGTTTGGATACTTGTATCCTTCTTCTTCTTGTCTTATGTGATTGATAGGAGGAGTTGCGTTGAAGCTGCATGCCGGAGTTCGTTAAATTCAGAACACGTAGATACAAATTCTATCATCAGCGCCCAGTACAGAAGTGCGTACCGTTTCCAACCTCTTCTCAATTGGATAAATGGTATATTTTTTTATCTCTTGTTACGCCTGTTATCAGTTAGGTCATGTTAATTTTCCTTAACTTTCTTGAGTTCAAACTTGTCCACTTGAGAAAGACCAATTGTAGGAATCATATTCTTTGGTTCACTTGTGTTGTGTTAACATGAATCTTCACAGATATCCTTTTCAAGCATCTTCAATTAGATTAAGAGGGAACAAATTAAGACCTGGAATATTATTTCTAAAAGTTGTTTACGCTAGTCTCTAATATACTTCACAATCACCCTTTTCCATATTAGAACATTTTCTAAAATATCATATTGACATTCCTCATATAATTCACGTGTTAGTACAAATTAGGAAGAATTTGCTCTCCCTTCCGACCGACATGTAAAAATCTCTATTTTGGGTTTCAGATTGCTTCCTTCTGATAGGATATGTGAAGTTGGGTAACCATTAATCAAGGACCCAATTGACAGAAAGTTGCAACTGCACTTTAACCTTTTGTTTTTCCAGTTTATGTTGATTACAGATGTGACTTAACACTCATTTATGTGGAGATCATAGTTTCAATTAAAGGCCTATTTGCAACTTCAAATTCAACCACAATTATTAGGTGCTGTGAAGAAAATAGCTGCAGTTGCTCTTTACTTGCATGCTATTAAAAAACCCGAATGAGTTGATTTGGATCTGGTATAAGATCATACAACCAAGCACGTGCATATTCTAAACAATTTCTTCATATTCTCATTAAAATCATGATTTATTCTGTTATATATGGAATTGTTCATTCTTGTCATTCATGTTATATTTTAGACATGATTGTATTACACTTGCTTACATACCAGCTATCTACTCTAGAGTATGAAAAGATAGAGCATCAATCATGAAAAATTGTCATAATATATCAATTTGATGCTTTTACTTTAAATATTCTATTTGCTTGTTTGAAGTAAAATCTAAGCCTCATGAAAACTTAAAATTAAGTTGTGGGTTTTTAAAGCTCATGTTGACATCCATAAGTGATCCATTTTTTATTGATAATTGCACTGATTCTCTTTCTCCACTGAAATTATACAATATTAGTTTATATCCAAAATTATCTAGGTGGTACCTTATGAGCTACCAGGTGCATTATAATAAATCACAAGGTGGTGTTTTGAATCTGGCAACCTTGGGTTTAGAAGAAAGGATAGCACAAACTGGTTATGCATTTGTTTAATTTCTACTTCCTTGAGTTTGTAATGGTCATTGACCATCCAAGCATTAAAAATTTTATGTGAATTTTAATATCAGACTAGTTTGCCAGAAGCAAACATTTAAAAGATAACCTTTATGAAGATTTTTAGAAAAAAGGAGCTTGATGATTTTAATGATTATGTGTGATCTTTTCTAATTACTCATGCACTAATCCTTCGTCCCCATGATTAGTGCACTGTGATATATGATAGTAATTATTACTTGTCTTTGGTCTCAAACGTTCATTTTTATTGTGATATATGATTAGTGCATTATGATTTTTGCACGATTATATCTCTTGATTCTTTAAGTATTCTTGCCCAGAAGGCAAACACTTTAAATTTTCATTCTATTAATTAAGACGTGAAAAATTAATGCCTCACTGAAAAAGTATTCATTTTTTCTGGGCAATCCCTGAAGGATCGCTTTGATCTATGAAAGTCTATAATCTTCCCTCAAGCGCAACTGGCAGACTAAATCAGAACTTTTAGGATTTTAAATACATGACTAAATATGATTCAGCTTTGTACCATATTATCTAGCTACTGAAACTCTGTAAGCAGAACATTACAGACAGTGACAAAATTGATCGAAAAGTTCTTTTCCCCGTTCCACACAAATAATATTGTACTCCAGCAGTAGTACATGACCAAAAATTGTACGTAGCATTCTGAATTAATATCTACATTAGTAGTCGCAGAAAAACACAACCAATTGTTGATTAGAAATCACAATATCAGAATAGTTGGCTTACGAGTTGTGCTTGTAGCACATGCTACAATTCAGAAAATTACTTATATGTGTGGACAAGGGGGGGCTATGAACATAGTAGGAGATTATATCCTGTAGCCATTTTTGGATTTTAAATCCTCGATTGAATGCAATTCAACAACTAACCTTGTACTCTTGCAGTAGTACAAGACTAAAAATAAACTAATCCTTGCATTAGTAGTTGTTAAAAACACAACCAGCTGTTGTGAAAAACCATAATGCAAGTTTAATTGATTCAGTAGTAGTGCCTGAAGCACATGTCATAATTCAAACTAATATTCATAAACTTGGACGAGGAAAGGTAGTAGACATTGAAATGGATCTTATCGAGGTGGTCAAGGTAAACTATTTGGTTTTTCTATATTTGGATTATATGCATTTGTCAGATAATTTTAATTTATCTTGAGTTTGCTTTAAACTCATGAGATCCTATGTGGCTTTTATTCATATGTGTATAATTTAGAATTTGTCTGACCTAAAATACATCATGTTACGATGTGTTTAAGATTTAGGGACCCAAATTCTTTTAAATTCTGGCATGAGCGATTGGGTCATCTTGGGCATAATATGATTTGTCGGATTTCCTTAAATTAAATGGGGCATTCAAACCAAATCCGACCTACTGCATATCACAATTTTTCCCCTTCATCTAATACGTGGTGAATAAGCGAAACATTTTCCATCTGCGTATTCTTTATTTGCAGTCCATATTTCTATATCACCACCCTAGTGTACCTCTATTGGGCCTTAGCAAAGATAAGGTACATACATTATTTATGAAACTCCGTCAATAATTTAGTACCTATGGCCCATGTCAGGGGATCAATTTATAATTTGGTACGCTGACTGTATTTTTTTTAATGAAGATCAATTCTCGACATTAGGGGGAGATTAGCGCCCAAAATATAAAAGAATGTCGAGAAATTTCATAAAATGAAAAGAATCTTCATTTTTAGATCCACGTACTAGTAAGCTGAACTAGAAGTTCAGTATAAAATTATCTGCCAAAGATAGGAGTGACTAAGCCCCATATTCATCTTGAGTATATCAACTGATGATTTGGTACGCCAGAAGCATACTGTGCCAGAAGCATATGAAACATGTTAGTGTAAAAGATAAAAGTCTGCGGTACACTAAATCTATTATAGAAAGACAGTCACTCCCATCCCATAACCTCCGGAAGAGGCTTGTCCTGAAGACGAAATCTCCAGTAAATTGCACGTGCACTTGATAATCATAATATTGGAGATGCGGAACGTCCAAATCCAAACGTTAAGGGAAATGTCGAGGATTTGGTTAAAATAAAATAAGCTTTGAAGTGGCCACGAATTTGTGAAAAAGGAGAAATATATAATAGAAATATAAAAGTTGTCGACAACATAGTTGCCTCTACAGTTGCTCTTACTATCTCTGAAAATAATCTGGATCCAGAACCTAAGTCGGTAGCAGAGTGCTTGAAGCACTCATACTAGGTAAGATGGAAAGTGGCAATTGAGGCTGAGCTGAACTCGCTATAGTATTTTGAACCTGTAGTTCATATATCCCTGCAGGATATAAATGGGTCTTCATAAGAAAAATAAGGTGGTGAGATATAAAGCGAGATTCATAGCTCAATGGGTTCACGCAGAGACCCAACATCGATTTAGATGTAAAATATTCTCCTATTAGTGATTGTATTATGTTTCGCAAGTTATTACCTATGGCAGAAATTATGAATTTATATATGCAGTAAATGGACATCTTAGTCGTGTTTTTAAGGTGTCATTAGACGCTAATGTTTATATGTAAGTCCCTGATGGACTTAAAATTCCCGAATTACGGGAAAAACAAGAATCGCAACATGTATAGCATTAAATTGCAAAGGTCGTTATACGACTTGAAACAGTCGGGTAGAATGTGGTATAACCGACTGAATAAGTTCCTCCTGAAGAGGAGATATGCAAATAATGATGTTTGTCCTTGTGTTTTTATAAAGAAATCCAAAAATAGCTTCTATGTCATCTTATTCTATATTGATGATATAAATGTTAGTGGAACGCACAAGGAGCTTACAGAAGCTAGCTCATGCCTAAAGACGGAGTTTGAAACGAAATAAAGTTAGGAAAACCAAGTATTGTCTCGACCTGCAGATCGAGCATGTTCCTAAAGAAATATTGATATACCAGTCAACCTACCTGAAGAAGGTCATGGAGAGATTTCATGAATATAGCACACCAATGGTTGTTAAATCCCTTGAAGTGGAAAAAGACCCATACAAACATAAAGAAGATAACGAGGATATTTTAGGACCTAAAGTCCCGTATTTAAGCGCGCTATTGAAGCACTTCTTTATCTCGCAAATTGCATTATGCCTGATATTGTATTTGCGTTATACTTGCTAGCAAGAATTAGTGCATCTCCTAGAAGGAGACATTGAAATAACGTTAAATATATCTTCTGATATCTTCAAAGTACAATAGATATTTGTTTATTCTATCAAAGAAATCGAAATATGACATTGGTGGGCTATTCTAATATTGGTTATATGACTGATCCCCATATTGCCAAATCTCTAACTGGTTATGTTTTTTTTTTCTCTGCAGTAGTACTGTTAAGCAGACAGTGGTTAATACTTAAAACCACTCAGAGATTGTTCCTCTATATGTCTCCCACGAGAATGTGTATGATTAAAATCACTGATAGAACACATTCGATGTTCGTGTGGCATATTAAACGAGGATATGACCCCCGATGTCCTTTCTAAGGATAATGTAACTTGTGTTGCATAAATGAGATGTGGAAAATTTTTATCCACTTGCACTCAAAAATAATAATGAAATTAACATAGATAAGTTCGCTCTAAGTCGTGACAATCTAGAAGATTTGATCACCAAATCTATTAATACATCAACTTTTAATTTTATGGTATCGTGCTTGGCCACCACGGTATGCATAGACTTAAATGTTTGTTGTCTTGAGGGGGAGCAAAATTATTTTTCAGAATAATCCTGAAGATTAAGCCCTGAAGGCGGTAGCTGTACTCTTTTTTCCTTACCTAAGTTTTTGTCCCATTGGGTTTTTCTTAGCCAAAGGTTTTTAACGAGGCAGCTAATGCAGCACAAGTTTGGATCCCGAAGATCTATAGTTGTACTCTTTTTTCTTTGCTAAGTTTTTGTCCTACATGGTTTTTCTTAGCGAAAGGTTTTTAACGAGACAACTGATGTAACAGAAATGATGTATGCATGTCATGTACTCTTTTCCTCGACTGGTTTTTTCCCACTGGGTTTTCCAGCGAGGTTTTTAACGAGGCATTGACATCACAAAGTAATGTCCAAGGGGGAGTGTTGAAATCTAGAAGATTAAAGGAATGTGGACATTACTTGAATATGGACAATTAATTGTGTGACTCTTCATTAACCCATGCCCTTTAGTCTTCTTATTATCCATCTATATAATGTATGTCATGGACTACAAAATGTAAGAGAGAAATGAGGATAAAATAAAATTACAATTGCTCTACTTCTCTTGTCTCTTGTCTATCTTTTGTTTCATTTCTTTAGTATATCACAACAGTTATAAAATTTAATCAATTAATTATATTCATGATGAAAATATTTAGAGGTTATGAATAATATATTGGGCGTTATGGATATGATTGAGAATTTAAATAGTTTTTAGTGGTTTATTTTATAATTATAAGAATAAAATTATCATACTGTTAGTATACTAACAGTATATAATATAACAAGGTGCATGGTAAAAAATAATGATGAGGTACAATACCATAAAAATATTAAAATCATTATCAAATGCAATGATTAACTTATCGAACAGAAATAACAAAGTTTTACAGTTAGATTATCAAACGCCTAATTACCAAATGTGTATTATTAATATAGCAATTTAGTATGACTGTTTATGTACACATCCTATCTAGTTTGGAAAACGCCTATTATTCTCTATGCACTGCTGGATTTTTCACTTTTAGCGACGGACAAATCCGTCGCTATAAGTCCAAATTCCGTCGCTAAAATTTTTAGCGACGGAAAAAATAAATTTCCGTCGCTAAAAGTTCGACGCTATTACAGGGGTCCCTAAAAACACTTTTAGCGACGGAATTTCCATCGCTAATTATTAGTGACGGTTTATTAGCGACGGAAAAATGGTCACTGTTTTAAAATAATAAAAAATTAAAAAAACATTAGCGACGGAATTTCCGTCACTAATAAAACTTTAGCGACGAAAAATCCGTCGCCAATATTTATTAGCGACGTAAATTCCGTCGCCAATATTTTTTAAAATTCGTCAGATACGATTTCGTGCACGTTTTCCGTCGCTAAATATTAATTTAGTGACGGAATTTCCGTCGCTAAATACAATTTAGTGACGGAAGTTCCGTCGCTAAAAATTTAAAAAAAGAAATTTGGAAAATATTTTGAAAATTGAAAAAACCCTGTACAATATCGATAATAATTTTTAAAAACCTGTTCAATCAACAGTATAATATTCAATCTCACGCAAATATCACATCTCACGCATATATCACACATTTAATTCAATAAAATCAACTAAAAGTTTCTCGACGGGTACATAATAAATATTGTTTATACAACACAACAAATTGTTTGCAAAGTTATATTAAGGACAATCAATCCTCCTGATCATCATCATCCTCATCCTCAACACCAGCTGCATTATGACTACCCCCGGCTGCACCTTGTGAAGAAGTCCCGGCCAGTAAATATAAATCAAATGTTAACAAGTATGTGTAAACGTTAATAAGAGTGCAAATATAAATATACAACAACACAACACCACAACATCACAACAACAACACAACACCACAACACAACAACACACAACACTACACCATCACAACACAACACAACACAACACTACACTGCAGAACACATCACCACACATCACCACACATCACACCATAACACAACACCACCGCAAATCCTCCAACCTCACCCACCAACCAACAACACTCCTACTCGCCCTACCCCTCCCCCTCAACCACCACCACAACAAAATCCCCACTCCCCATCCTCAACCACGACCAAAGCCCACACCCACCAACCAATCACGCTCTACACACCCCCTCCCCCTCCATCACTACCATCACTACCATCACCACCATCAACACCCAATCCCCATTCCTCCGCCCCACCACGACCACCACAACACAACACCACAACCAAACACATAACGACCCACAAATCAATCACATAACGACCACCATAACACAACACCACATCCAACCAACCAACCAACCCACCAAACAATACCACCAACACTACACACGCATACACCATCAACACCACCATCACATAAAAACATTATAAGTATATATTTTGAGGTTTGTGTTAGGGTTATAGTTAGGGTTTGTGTGTAACAGTTTGTATCAGTGTGTATCAGTATGTACGATATCATCTAATTAAAAAAAAGCAAAGTATATATATTACCTGTGACGACAGAAACCGTCTCCTATATGCCTCCTGAGCCTCCTAAGGCAGAGTCGACATGAATTGTGTGAACTCCAATACGGTCTGCTCCCGGCACCTCCGTTCTTCCTCTAGAGCCCGCTGATATGTTGTTTGCTGCGACTGCCAATCTTCAATCGCCTTTAATCGCTGCTCCAACGAGTCTTGATATGAACTACTTCCTGGTGTTCCTTGTGGTGCTGCAGACTCGTAGGTGCTACTAGACTCGTGCGGCCTCTGCTCGGATCCTCTCCACCGGTATCTGTTCTTCCTACTGGGTCCAATGACCGTCTCGATGATGGAGTCCTCCTCCTCTCTACTTAGCCGGCCAGGAGTGTTAGAACAGACCTGAGACTGAGTCATTTGCTCCTGTACCTTGGCATGTAATTTCTCCTGCGATATATCAAAACAACCCGGGCAAGTCGACTTACTATTGGTGCATTGATATGAAATTGAATATATAAATGTGTTAGACCCTAGAGGGGGGTGATTAGGGTCTTATGCTAATCTAATC
>BQKN01054266.1:0-32700 GCA_022839385.1 Asparagus kiusianus | reverse complement strand
TAGTGGTAAATTGTTTGTTAAACATCATCAAAACAAGAAGGCCAACAGGATTCGGGTGCTTCATACCACGTATGCCCTAGGAGGGATTGGTTCTCTAGCTTTCAGAAGTTGGAAAGAGAGGATGTTGCGCTCATGGGTAATGGACATGCATGCTCTATTGGTGGTATTAGTACTATTCATATTCGGATGTATGACGGAGTGATTCTGGAGTTGGATGAAGTGAGGTTCGTTCCACAGTTGTCGAAGAACATCATTTCACTAGGAGCTTTGGTGGCATCTGGCTATAAAGTGACCTTGGTGGATACACGTTTGAAGGTCACATCGGGGTCCATGATTGTGATGAAGGGCGACAGAAGGAGCAATTTGTATTATTTGCTCGGAAGCACGGCGATTGATAGGGAGATAACGACTTCATCAGATTCGGCTAGATTGTAGCGTTGTTTGATGCTGGGTTATTTGATTGGTAATGCCGTGCATAGGTTGTTAAGGAGTGCTATGACCTGCAGTTTGAAGTCCTGTGAACCCATTGGTATGAGCGAGAAGATCGAGATGGAGTTTGGCACTTCTATCCATCATTCGAGGGGTCTTCTAAGGGGTGTTCATTCAGGCATTCGGGGGCCTTCCAAGGAAACATTATTGGGAGGTAATAGATATGTGGTTTCCGCAGTTGGGGATTACTCTAGGTATTGGTGGGTTGCAACAAGTCCCGTTGGTATGAAGTCCTAGAAGCCCGTAACAGATGGAGGAAGTGTGTTTGTAGAAAGGTAACCCGGCATTCTGATTATGGTAGGGGTTCTTTCTTGCATTTGTACTGAGCTCACGGCAATAGGAGACACTTCATTGGTGTGGAAACTTTAAGGTTACGAGGCGAGATGGCAGATTTGGGTAGCTGGTCCTTTCTGGAGGAGGATCGACGTTTGATGTCGAGCATTGGCATTGGTGTGCAGGCTACGACATGTTTGGGCCGTCTTATGTATAGGTTGCCGACTGCTGCATGTAGAGATATGGGATCTGGTGGAGCTGTTTTAGATTTTGGGTTGTGTCGGATGTTTAGCTACCCAGCACTTGGTCACATCGTGGATGTGAGATTTGATCCGATAGCACATTTGAGATTCAGAGGCGTGTTTGATTATCAGGTATTAGCTTCTGACTTTGTTCTGAGCAGGTATGTCACGTTTGACTCTCGGCAGGTGAAGAGTAGTGATCAGATCATTAGGACATCGCAGCGGGTGGAGAGTGATGCTACTCCACGTTGGGTGGAGACTCCAGATCATACTATATTATTTGGGATTCCAGCTGATGTGACACAGATTGGGAATCGTGTTGTTTTGGATGCAGATGATAGGTTGATTGATTCGAGTACAGCTGATAGATGTAGTCTGGATATGGCCATTGGTTCATCTCAGGTGGAGATATTTGGATTGTTTCAGTTTGGGACAATTGGAGGTGCTATCAGCCGCAGACTTGATCGTGATGTTGGAGAAGGGTTGCGAACTCTTCTAGTGGATTGAGGCCTTTGGAGGCCATTTGGGTGAACTACGTTCGGCTTGATTCCTTGGGCAAGAGGATACGTAGGTAGTCTTTCAGATGCAGCCGGTTTGATCAGTTGATTCAGATATGGGGAGATCGCATTTCAGCTCTAGATTGGTTCCCTAACTTGTTGAGGGACTATTGGATGATTTGGTGTCGGTTTAGTTTTTGGTGGAAACATTCGCCGAGATGTAGAATTAAAGAATTACAGGAAATAGGAAGGAACCAGCCAGACAGACTGGCGGTCGACCATCACGATCGACCGCTAACGTGCACGCAGGCCTACTGTGTTTCGGAGATAAAGGTGGTCGATCGCCGCGGTCGACCATGGATGACTGTAATGGATTTATGCTCTCGGGTTTGTGGTTCGGTCGACCGCCGCGGTCGACCGTCGATGATTCCTGGGCTGGGCTTTGGTTTTTTTACCCGATTCGTTTCTAAGTTATATATAACTCTAAACCTCTTTTGTTAGGGTTAAGCATGGACGAATTTGAGCAGTCTTTGAGAGAGGATTGTTGCATCCAATTGTGGGAGAGTTGTGAGAGATCAAGAGCTTTGTTTTAGGGTTTGGTCGGTGAGACTTGTAACTCTAATTGTATTCTCTGATTTATAATAGTAAGAACTCCCTCCCCCTTGCCTCGTGGACGTAGGCAACTTGCCGAACCACGTAAATTGTTTGTTCTTGCTGTGGTTGTGTTTGCATATTAGTTGTGGTTAAGTTCGAGTTATTGTTCGTGTTGCACAAGAAAAGCTTCCGCCGCGCACAACACTGATCTCTCACGACCACCATGACATCTGATCGACGCTGTTAGATCTTGCTCTCCACTCATTGACAGCCCAAATCTGGTCACTATCCCTCCTCTCGCGACCACAGGTCATGCCCTCTCGTGCTCACCGTGTGTGACCTCTGATCACCGCTGCAATATCGCCACCTCCTCAATCACCTACGCTGGCTACTTGCCATCATGTCTGGCTCAATCTCATCCGAAGTCTTGGTTCTCAATCACCTTCTTCTTTACTCATCATGCTCAGCTGCTCAAGATTTGGTTGAATCCCACTCTTACTCGAAGCAGTGGCCGGAAAAGTGCTCATATTCAGCAATCCTAAAGACCAGCCTGATATGTTCGACATTTTGTTCCCATTGATGTATTTGATGAAAGAGTTTATGGTTACTGAGCTCCAAGCAGACAAAACTGACAATCCTTGAGTGGATTTCTATTGATGAGCGTTGTTCCATGAGTTGCTGCAAACCGACTCCCTGTTATGAAGTCCATCAGCAAATTAGGAGTATTTTACATATCTGTGAGGATTTGTAAAATTGCTAATGCTGTTATTTCCTCATGTAAAACCTTTAATCCTCAAATCGTCTTCCGTATTCCCTAAAGCTCTCGAGCTTGAAACAGTCGGTCAAACATCCATCTAATAAAACCCATAACTTTTCCAAAATACGTCTTCGCAAGAATGAATTTTGATTGTTTGTTCGGCTTTCTAATAGCTATTCAGCTTTAACAACTCATGATTTTGTCGGGCTAGTGCTGGGGGCTTGGGCCTGCCAAGGGTTGATCTCTCTTTATGACATGCATAACCCCAACTTCTAATTATTAGGCATTGTAAATGCTTGTGCTATTCACCTGAGTCATAATTGCATAAGGGGGATTTCAAATATCGAGGCCTACTTGGCTAATACAAAGCCAAATAAATATTTTATACTTGCTTTCCGTATGAAAAAAGAGTGGTGTTAGGGGCACATCCCCAACCACACCCTCTACCACACCTTCTCTCCCTCTATAGTGCATTGGGCCCCACAACAAATTTTAAAATAAAATTTGTTGTGGGGCCCAATGAACTATAGAGGGAGAGAAGGTGTGGTAGAGGGTGTGGTTAGGGGTGTGCCCCTAACATTTCTAATGAAAGAAATATTGTCAAATTTCAATTAGAAGGTAAAAGATTTTTCCAGATGCACCCATGATTCTTTAACTGCAGGACAAACTTGGATTTTTTTCCCCCAGGTTTGTTATCAAATATGAACTCTCGAACCAAACTAGACCCACATGAAACTATGTTGTCGTTAATTGTTATCTCTCATTCACTTGGCCTTTCTTCATCCACGCTCTCCAAATTTTCTCCCTCCCTTTTTCCTCTCTCTCTCTCTCTCTCCTCATCACTTTTTATTAATATCTCAACTCCTCTATATGAATGTCTCTCTCTCTCTCTCATCTCAAAGGCTCAAAGCCAGCTAAATTACAATGCTGACCTCCACTTCCACTCTCCAGCCACAAGCCCTCTACACTTCACCTCAACTTTCTAAAATTACAAGCTGTACATCTTTGCGCTCTCCTTTGTTGAGAAGAAGCACAAAGGCTCCTCCATGTTTGGCACTTGCTTCTGCTGACAGAGAAAAAGATGATGTAGGTGTTGAGAGCAGAAAGAAGAAGAGGAAGCAAAATGAGATGTTGCTGTACTCGGTTGCACCTTATCCTCTTCTGTTTGCCGCTGCACTCCCTGGAGGTAAAGTGGAACTTACACAGAGGGTAATGCTAGGATTTTACTCTCCGATTTATTTTTAGGTAAATTTCACAAAACCCCCCAAGGAATCTGGCACGTTTTGAGGTCCAAAGAGAGTTTGGGAATGTAACCGTCAAAACTTTTGCACATTTTCAGATAAGTAATCACCAACTTTTTCCAGGACGTTTTGAGGGTTAAGTGATGTTTCCAAACTTTTCAAGGGTTATGTCAAAATGCCCCAAATTCTTTTGAATGAAGTCGTACATAACAAACATACGAACCCATTTCATGGGGCTTATTTAGCATCAAGCAGAATATATATTGGTATCCAGTTGAAATATTTTGAACGATTCTTGTTTCTGATCTCTTAACCTTTTCAACTTATAAATTTTCTTAAACGGGCCTTTTCATGTATTCAAGAGTAGGAGCTTTGAGTTCTAGACATTTCTCAGTTGACTTTTTTTGTGTTCTTGTTCCTAAATCATGATAAATATGGCAGCTTCCACTGTGAGATCTATATTTGGACCGTTTGTTGAGCTTGTTAAGACATGGAATCTGCCTGATTGGCTTGTGCACTGGGGGCACCCTGGGAACATGGTTAGTAGTATTAAAAGATAAATCATTTGAAATTGTTTGATTGGAAAAATGTATGGTACGAGGTATGAAATTCATAAAATTATAGCAAGAAAAGTTTTAATAAAATGGTCCAGAGTAAAACCCTTACAAACTTAAGCGGACAGGAACCCTTACGTGCTAACTTTTTTTATCATTTGCTTTGAGATTGATGCTATGCATCAGGGCTATCTTTGATGCTCATCTGTTGAAAATGAATCATATGCTAGCACAAATCTCAAAGCAAAATCAATGGATAAAATGGTTAGCGGACAAAAGGCCTATGTCCACATGATTTTTACGAAAAACCTTTTGCTCCAAAAAGAATTGCTACAGGAGCCATCATGATATTTGGGTTTACCTGTATCCTGCTGAACTTATCTAATACACTGCCGTATCGCTACGCCTTTGACTTGTCTTTTTCATTTTTCTGTCTTAATTGCAGGCAGTTGTGCTGTTTGCAATGGGTGGATATGGAACATATCTTGGATTCAGGATAAGATTGTCCAAGGATGCAGTGAGTTTCTTGCTCTTACAAATTACTGCTCTGATGACGATATTGAAAAAACATCGAATAACTTTAAACATAATGTCTAGTGGACTTAGTAAAACTGCATAGTATATCATGTCCATGTACCTGTATATGCAGGCAAGAGGCAACAGGTAGATTTAGATGAGATCCAATTATATGTTGACACATTTCTAGTATAATGATACAATAAATCCAGACAAGCCGTTATTGACTACTCCTAATAATGTGTGTGCAAAGACAACAAGAAAGCACTCAGTGTATCCGTAACCAAAAAGTATACCAAAAAGTATTCGGCGTAAGCAGGGGCGGATCTATATCCAGTCCAAGGGGGCCACGGCCCCCCCCCAAAGTTCTGGGAACCGCCACTAGCCCGCTGCCTCCAACTTTGCTCTTTTCTACATAATTTTGAGAAGTTTTAGTTATAAAAAATTAGATGATGCTTATTTGAATATTTTCTACATAATTTTTGTCTTCCTCTATTGAAATATTTTGTAGATATTGACGTCGGCTATTCTACTCGTTTTGTTTGGGTTGTGGTGTATCTCTTGTGAATAAAATTACATTAAGAAAAATTTTCGTCTATCTTTTGTATGCGGTCCCCCCCAGAACTGAAATCCTAGATCCGCCGCCGCGTAAGCAACAAGAACCACCATTTCCACGGGCAACGATACGAAAGGCATTTTTAGTTCAGCTTTCTGAATCTAGGCTACATGTCAATTTTTCTTAATCTATTATCTGAACTAATGAAAGCTTTATTTTCACTTTCCTTCTGAAGGAGGAGAAAGCTATGGCTAAAGACCTGCATCCCAAGCTCCTTGGTGGCATGTTTTTCTTCTTTGCTCTTGGGGCCACCGGTGGAATAACAGCTTTGCTTACATCCGACAAACCGATTTTGGAGAGGTAAATAATTGCATGTATTTACGTATAATGACACTATTATATGTACTATATCTAACTAGTTCATGATCCTTGACTCACCTGAAAGTACTAACCTCCTTGGTTGCAGCCCTCATGCTGTCACGGGGTTGATTGGTCTTTCCCTATTGACTGTTCAGACAATTTTGCCTGCGCTGTTTGAGGTAAACAAACTATTTGAGTAACTCTAAATAATAAGATTTTATAATTTGCATGTGAGTTAGGATTTGATATAAATGCCTGAGTAATGATCTTGCGAAATTTACGCTCTTTGCGGCCACCTCTAAGAGTGTTAATCTTTGCCAAATAGCTGCATTTGTTAATCGTTACGAGGAGTCGTAAATTTCCTGACATCAAGTGTACACACAGACATTACTTTGACGTATATCCCTGAAGTTATTACTACGTTCACTTGCTAAAAAAAAAGTATGAAATTAAAAAGGAAGAAGTTGTATGATGTCTAATAACCTTTGTGGAACTAAAATCATAAGCTTCTCTCACGTATTCTAGTTGATAAATTTCGGTACGTACGTATCTTTGCTGGGATATCATGTTTCTGCTGATATTATTGTGATGATAAATATGATTTCTCTTTATCGTTATTATTAACTCGTACCAGTCCTCTGTTCATTTTATAGGAAAATCCAGGATTGAGAACTGTGCATGGGCTGCTTGGGAGTAGTATCATGACCCTTTTCCTGATACATGCTGCACTGGGGCTCCAGCTGGGTCTCAGCTTTTAATCCCTTAAATGTATTCAGAGAGTTGAAATGCGCATCAGTTTTGATATTTATCCTAATTATTAATATATAGATACACTGTATTGTTTTCGCTGTGGAAAATTTGTTGGGTATAGCTGCACGAAGAGCGTTGTTGGCTTGAACTAATATGCTGGTGGCTTCTAATTTTCTGTAAGCAATGTATGTTCTCCTTTACATGAATAGCCTACATGCAAATATATTCCTAGTGAAATTTTGATGTAGCACATAACACTTAACCGTCAACTATACTCCTGGCTATCATCTTCAACATTGTGAAGCGAACTTACCAAGTTATCGGCATCTTGTTTGTCTTATGTAACATCAACAAACACGAGAAAGTAGAAGCCTAAAAAAAATCGAAGTAACATTAACGCGCAAAATATCAAGTACATCAAGTACAGAAGTTACGTTATAGTATTCGGTAAATCGGCAAATCTTGTAGCTTTGCTAAAATAGCCAATAATCAGTACATAAGAGGAATCCTAATTTAGATGGGCTACAGTTAATCAACAAAATTAAGGATACAACCCCGTGTTTACACTAATTTTACATGAGATGCAATTGCACCATCCCTCTGTTAATTAAAATCGCCAACCATTTCCTAATCTATACTCAACAAAGGCCACTTTTTCTTTCAAAATGGTACACCACGATGCAAAATGGGATGGCATTAATAGAGCTACAGACCATTTCTGAGATGATTTTCTTCATCTCATTCGGAGGGGGAAAAAATTAAACTCTAATTATATACAGCAGCCTTGGCAAAAAAAATGACAGTAACAGAGCCAAGCTCTAAACTTACCCGCCAAGCTTCCACCATCAAATAATTGTACAAAAAAGTGGGGTCAGCTATCATCGTCCAATGCTCCAACATATGTAAGATCTCTTCTCCTCACTCTCACAGCGCCTTTAAGCCAGCTGCAGGCCTTGAGATTGGCATGATCCCCATTAACTTTACTCACATTGCCGCTGTTATTTGAGGAAGAAGCAGATACTGTGCCATCTTCAAGCAAAGTCCATGGGTCAATTTCCATGTCAGAGTCCAGAGAAGCCAGTGCTTTGCTCTTGGTAGATAAGTTAGTTGAAGGGCGAGGCAATGAGACTAGTTTAGATGAGTGAGGAGTCTGGGTGCTGGGTTGAATTGATGCAAGGACTGTTGAAGAGAGTGTTGGAAGTTGGCAAGAGAATGAGATGGGGGGAGATGGAGGTAGAATTGGCATCGCGGCCTGAAGACGCCTCCTGATTGTAGCGGGAATTTCCATCCGATCCAAGTCGGTCTGCAGAAAGGATCAAGAACATTGTCCAACATAAATAAAATGATTAAACTGAAATATAGGGGTTAATTGCGGGTAGACACAATGTACTATCGCCAAGGTGAACTTACTAGCCCTGTTGGTCTATTGCTGCAGATAGACACCCTTTAAGAGTTCTATTGTTGCAGATAGACTGCCTGAGCGAAAATCTGCTGTCGCAGATAGACCCCTTGAAAAGGGTAAAAGAAATTTCACTCAGGGGGTCAATCTGCAACAATAGTACTACAGGGGTAGCAAATTCAATTTAGCGATAGTACAGGGGTCCATCCGCAATAAACCAATATAAACATAATGTAAAGCATAACTGGATTCACCACATTTCAAAAGATTAATTTGAGGTGCTATATTACCCAGGTCTTATCCGCTGTCAATTTGAAGCTTAACGCCACACTAGTAAATGCATGTACTTAAGTAATGTTAGGCACTTTGGTTTCAAGTTTGGGTTATTGTACCAGCGGGCTTGCAGAATACCAAAACCTACTCAGTTTGGCTGTTAAGCAAGTATACCGATAAATGTATAAAAGACCGAACAGGGACTCTTTATCCCAATTTGGTACACTAGAAAATGGATTTAAACAGAGATTCAAGCCTTTGAAGTGTGTCAACGTAAGAATTCAATTTCATGAAGTGGGATAACGGGCTTTTTTGAGCTCAAGCAGGGTTTTAGCAGGCATTTTGAGACCTTTCACAACAATGGAAAAAAGGTGTGCATACTACTTGGCATCTTAACAAACAATTACCAAATACCAATAATGTCAATTTCCCGCATGGATATCTTTAAGCAAGTAGCATGTCGATATAAATGAGAAAGAAAAATAATATAGTGCACCTAGAACCGACCTTTAAGCAAGTAGTATGTCGATATTAATGAGAAAGAAAAATAATATAGTCCAACTTGAACTGACCTGCAAGCTTTCAGCTACCTCACGATCAAACACAGAAAACTCTCCAGGAGATTTGACGGTCGACTTGGAGGAAGACTTAGGCTTTAACCAACTAGGTTTGTAACAGCTAAGCAAACCATGCAGAACAGACAAAAGCAAGTCAAAGAGGCTGTCACCAGAACGGTCCCATGACATAAAAGTAGATGCTTTTGAATTAGATTGTGATTCCCTCTTCTGAGCAACAGTGGCCAGTGCAGTAAGAGATATATCTGCATCCTCATAGATAAACCGGCTTCCAAGAAACCGAAGTAGAATAGAGGCGAATGTGTATCTCATGTTTCTTGGAGATGGTTCCCTGTAAGAACAACAAAGAAAAATATTCAGGAAAGTGGGGGAAACACAGCATGCAAGTAGGTGATGTCAATGATGAATAGAAAGAATGTTCAAGTGGCGGAGAATAAGAAGGGTATTCAAAAGAGAGTAAATTAAATTGAGAATTTATGAGCTAAGTCAAACATTAGAATTTAATTCAATCGTAAAACATTCACAACTCACAAGATGGCATCCAGGTCATACTGCTAAAATCTGAAAATGTCGTAAATATAATAATTGTATCCACGCCACTTCTCCATAGAAATACATGACTCCACAGAACCCATATCATCATAAAGAGCAAAAAAAAGTGCATTTCTTGAACTTTTCCAACTAAACTTTGTCAGTCAACTTGTTTCTACCTAACCCAAAAAACTTGAACCAGTTCTGCCACGTCCTCTTCACTTGACTATATAGTAACACAAATTACAGTAAGTAAAATGGTTCAGATTATTTAAAAGAATAATAATTTGATCCCCGATATGATGTGAGATAAGCATAGGGAAAAGGGCTTCATAGTCGAGCGTGCTTTGTTTAGATAAGTACTAAGATGGTGAACTCATGGTATGTTTTTTACATGGTTGTTGAGAGTAGTATTAGGTTAGATGAATTCATTGGAAAATCCTTGCAGGTCTGTACACCCCATAACATGCCTCCTTCTATAAGTTCAAAATTTAAGTATCCAACATCTTTGTTACATGAAACCTATCTGCCTAAACAAAATCTGTGAAGTGCTAATATCACTGAAGACGCTGGAGGAAAATAACTGGACAAATTTACTGAAGACTCTTGATGTACGTTGATAGTGACCGTCAATCTGGTGCAGTTAAGATCTATTAGCATCTTAACTTTTTTTGAAGGATTTGATTTTATTCTATGTAATCCTTTAGTTAAGATTTCGTTAGGATTTGATTTTAGCATTACCTTCTAGTTTAGTTAAGAACTTAAGATTTTTATTGGATTGCAGCTTTTAAATTTGTTAGATTTTGATCTGACAAGGACTATGATTTGTATCAAATGTTGTTTGTTACCTTTTCCCTTCTATAAAAACTATCCTCCATGAGGAATAGACCATTGTGAATGAAAATTTCTGGAATTTGAAATCCTCTTGAGCATGTGAATTGTGAATTGCTTGGGTCCAGCATGCTAAGCTTAGTAAGCGGAGTATGTGACTTACCTGAGGCGTGAACCCCAAAAAGTTTTTTGTGTTTTTATTATCTTTGTGCTTTCTTTCTGCCCAAATAAATCTCCACCTTCAATTAGTTTCCAATTTCAAAAAGAAAAAACGACTCTAAATTCCCTGCAGTCCAGCTCTCTGAAAATCCTCTTGAGCTTTCTGAACAACATCTAACAGTCGAGCTCTTCACTGTTCAAATCTGAAGCGGTCATCCATTCCCCACGTCCACAGTTATCATGGGTAAAATAGTGTTACCTCCTCACAACAATGTAAATTCAATCCGCCAAAATTTGGTAACTTATCTTATTTTTGGGTTTGGGGATTTTATGGATACAAGGAACTCCAATTTGAAGTTTCGATCTATAGCATAGAAGATATATTTCTATCCATGAGATGTTAGAAGTATAAATGTACCTATATGCTAAGTGTAGGCTAGAGAAGAACTTCTAGTAATGATGGTCTAGAAATTATTCAGCTATTCATTCATAAGATCCTATGAAACTTCTTCTAGAAAAAGGAAATACTCTTGTCTACCAACTAGAAGATGTTATTATTTCTCTTCAAAGATTGAACCAAAGTCAACAGGAAAGAAAGTATTCTATATGCATTATCAAGTTAAACAACTACGAAAGTCACATAGGAAAGAAAGTTCAATAGAAAATGAACTTACCTATCAGCATAAATAATAGGAAGGAGTCTCACGAGAAACTGCAACCGCAACCACAAGGATGCTTTTAGTTTTGCTGGAGATGGTGGGGAGGAATCAATCACTCCTGTTGGTCGTCTACCCATTCCAGGACTCCCACCACGCATACTCTTGCGGCTGCTGCCTTTGTTTGAAGAAACTTCAACGCCAGATGAGATACCACTAGCCTGCTTACTGCCTCCACGTGCAAGCATAGTTAATTGTTGGTCAATGGTACTCATCTGCTTTATCAACTCAGCAGCAAATGAATTGCGCAAGTCACTGGAGCTCCTATCTATACATGGAAGTATTAGTTCTACCAGTGCTTTCTCAGTGCCATACTGCTGGCTAAAGCCAAAGGCTTCAGCCTCAGGTGATGATGAGCTAATTTTGGTACGTAACTTGATATTTATAGGTTCATCAACAACTTCCCCTTCTTCAATTGAAAAGGATTCCACTTTATTTCTATCAACCTTGTTCGATACAACATTTTCTGCAGAACATGACCAACCCCATGGCTTCCAGAACTGGGCTTTAGCTGAAAGACCTTTGCGCTGAGCAACAGATACAAGCTGCTGCCTGACCGATTTGCGTCCAGATAGGACATCACTTCCAGCCAAAAGCCATTTTATGTCCATAACCAGTGACTCCTCTAGCGATCTTCCAAGTACACGGGCAATTTCTGCATAGAGAGGTGCTGCATCAGGTCTCACAAGTATTCTCGTTAGAACGATTTCAGACAAAAACTTTTCACTTTCAGAAATTGCAAAATTTTCAGAATTAGGGGATAATGATCGAACAGCATCCACAAAGGACATGTCCTTGGTTTCAATTTTTTCAATAAGGGCTTGCTCATTCAACAAAAACCTTAGCTCAACCCATTGCCAGTGAAACTTCGCAGGCTGCAGTGTGTCAAACACATGAACAACCTTATCCAGAAGCTTTGTCTCATTCTCTCTTTTTTCAACAGGCCCAGATAACCATGATCCATCTTCCTGTAATTGTGTAATGGCAGGCATTTCACAATCAATAATAGCATTCAGAAACATCCTTGCACGAAGAGGAACAAATGCCATTGTTTTCAAGTGTTTATCCGGATTATGCATTTCAAGCATTGCAGCAAACTCAGAATCACTAACATCACCAGCTAGAAAATCATAGAGCACTTGAGTGTTCCTTAAACACTTATCTCGAAATGGGTGGTGTCTGATAACATCACCCATGGCCAAGGACAAAGAGCGATACAGTTGGACTTCTTCACGAGTTGCAGTATTTCTGTTGAGAATATATGGCCTCCAAATGACCATGGCGAAGATTGAATAAGCAGAAGGTAAAACCACGCTGAGAGGAAGCATCTGCTGCATCCTTGAAAGAGCTAAGACGTAAGATTCCCCCAGAATATCTGCAACGAGTCCATCAAAAATAGTTCTGCAGTTGCCCACAAGCAATCTAAACCAATGTACATACACTTCAACAGAATGCTCAAGTTTGAAACTGCCACGCTGTGTCCCATTTGAACTGGTCCTTTTATTTCTAATGAACTGTAGCACATCCAGTCCCTCCTTTAATTTGAAAACTGTTATCATCCTCTCAAGGTCAGTAACTCCATGAACGATAGCCCCAACAACAAGAGCAGATACTGCAGCAGCTTTTGCAACCCTTCCAGCATATATCTTTGCAGAATTATTGAAATTTTCATTTGAATGACTTGAATTAACATCATGAGTTTCAGGAGATGATTGAAATTGAGTATGATGAGTCTTTCCCGGAACAAAAGCTCCAGAAACTGCAGAATAAGATTCACATGCCAAAGCCAGGTCAAATATGCGGCTAAGACGATCTCCAAGAGCATCTTTAAGCACGGAGAGAGAAGTTATATAGATGCATATTATGTGCCCAACACAAGTACGTGAACTCCTTGAAGATGACAAACCTTGGTAGTTATTGTTTGGATTTACATCTAACAGTTTGGCTACAGGGGGTCCCACGCTACTTATGATTGCAGAAACAGCAGAGGCCACAATAGAGGGATCCCCTTCCAGAGTTGCTCCACCATTTTGCCGAATGCATTCTACTAGGCCCTGAACAATATCTTGAGCTACCTGATAGATATCATCCAACTTCTCAGGCGGGCTTTTAAGAGTTCCCCCTTCAAACGGCTTTCTTTCTTTTGCATAAAAATAGCGAACAACTTCCTCTATATGTCTTTGAACAATGCCTTTCATGACTGGACCAGTTCGTGATGTCCTTCCATTCATCTTAAGACGAAAATAATCATCAAAATTGTTCATACCTGCAGATACACCAGAGGAAAATCCTAAATCTCCATCTGCTGTCCGAACGGCATCAAGTTCTGCGAGGAGTCTGTGATCACATGTAGGTCGAAACTTCTTTTCCCATTTTACTACAGTGGCAACATCTCTGTACTTCTTAAGCAAATTTCGAGCATAATAAAAAGATGCTGAATTAATTGTTCTTCCGTTGGTTGCCATCATACAAACAGCGCAATGCATTGAAGCAGCTAGAACTTCTGGCAAAAGGTCTGCTGCTACAATTATGTTCTCATACCTAAAGTAGGGTATATAACTTCAGTATTAATGAGAGAGAAATTCAAACAGTACATAACAGCTGACTTCTTTGTTTCTGGTGTCAATTATATGACAAATTACCCATTAAAATGATGAACTTCAATATAAATCGATATGATAACATACTGTTGAAGAAATGATATTTATGGCAAATGCAGAAATCTTAAGATGTTAAGACCTGAAAGTACAAGATATCTTTTATAGAAAATCCCACACATACCAAGCAAGAACATGAAGATAACAAAATACACATTAGATGAGGGTGTGAACGCTCGCAAATGATTTTGCACCTGATTATGGGCAAATACTAGAAAACTTCTGGATCACCAACTTCATGGTATGAAATGAGCCCCAATCTATATTGAAGTTCCAACTCAAGGAAAGAGACAGAATAACATACAGTTAAACCACAAGAGCAAGATATAACTTATAATATCTAATTTTGGCTTCAAACCTACAGGAAGTTTATCACAAACCATTGTTTTGTATGTGAAAAAAATAGCACCAAGAAAGCAGTAAGTTAAGCCAAGGTTCTATGTATGTCTATGCTATGGAAAATATAGGGAAACAACAATTTAAGTTTGAATCCAGATGGCAAAGCTGTATGCAAAACCCATTTCAGTCAACTACTAGGTGGCGTCTATATCTATTCCTCAGCTCAGGTAAATGCATAGAGGTTCAGGTCCATGTGAAAAATATGCAAGTTCACTATGTGTTACAATAAATGGCTCTATTCACAGCCCTTGGGAAATGACAGTTTACCATCATGCTTGCCAGTGTACTAGTAAGTCATCAGTTATTCCAATATACCACCCATTTCAGTTTTACATGCCACGTATTCCATATAGAGGAAGGAAAGTAGGGGGGTAGGGGGGGTTGGGTTCAGAAGCAGCATCTTTGGTAGGACGAAGGATATTTAGCTGCATATTATTTTCCTTTTTTGGGGGTTAGTTTAGATTGTAACAATGAGAAAGAATGTAGGGGTAGATTTGGTCTAGATGGGAAAAGCTCAGAAGGAGAAATGGGTTGGACTTACTTTTGGGGCAAAGGAGTGAATGAAGCAGCCTTAACTTTTGAAATTGGGCTTTGTTTGATGAATACCACGTGGATAAAGAGAGGTTTCGGGGAGAAAATGGAGGATGACTATGTGGGGATTAATAGAGCTTTTTCAAGGGAGGCAGGAGGGATTGTTTAGTCCTGTGTTCAAACATTAAGTAGTTATATCCTATTTGCTCTACTATAAATAAAAACGAGAATAACCCACGCGATCTTTAAAAATATGTTAACATCTGAAGCTACAACGTACCTTTGAAGAGCCGATAGTAGAAATGCCTCCCCAACTTGAAGGCCATGGGCTTCCATATTTTTGGGTAAGGTCACAATATTTCTCCCAAGTTGGACTGTACTGCCTGGTGCACTGACAATCTTCGGCAACAACCATAAAATAAATCTTACAGCTGAAATCAAATCGCAAGAAATATCCAATATGTACAAGATGGCAGACAGTTCATCTTCACCTAGTTTCCACTGTCCAGAATTCCTATCATCAAATGGTACAGAAAAAGCACTAGTACAATCATTCTGCCTGGAAGCAGACTTGTCATTTCCTTCAACCAGTTGTTTAATTAATGTTAGTAACCAAATTGAAATAGACCGTTTCTCTAGTAGCCTAAGACATTTTATACGTCTCCCAATATCACCAAGAGACAAAGCTTCCTTCTCGATATGATTGGGAAAGTTGCTTTCAACATGAGATCTATGGTCAGCACAGTGTACTTTGTGACATATATGACTAGTAGATGCCTCTTGGCTACTCTCAGTCCTAGCAGAAGCCAACTGCGCAAGACTTTGAGTTTTGCGCATCATCTTTTGCCTACCTCTAGAGGCATTTTTGCTCAGCTTAAGAGCTGGATCACTCTTAAATGAATCTTGCAATTTTAATCCCTTTTTCACCCACCAAGTGTCCTCGTCATCTGACAGGTACAAAGAAAACAATTGATAGGAAGAACTTCCATCGCCTAGCTTTTGCCTTTTTGCTCTCCTACATTCCTCACAACCTGCAGTGGCTTCAGACTTACTGACTTTGACGCCAAATGAACCCAAAGGTCTCCCTATACTCCCTAGAAATCCCTCAGCTTTGGATTCAACTGGAAGAGAACAAGTATTAGGTAATTGAAGGAAAGTTGAAATTGAGCCTTTTATTTCTGCAACTTGCTTCTTCACTTTGGATTGCTTAGAAACTGGAGAAATTGATTTTCTATGTGCCTTGAGCAAAGCCAATGACATGCCATCTTTGACAGCAGCTGAATGATCCCTTTGCTTTCGTAATGAAAAACTCAGGCCACCATTTGGAGGAATGGCACAGTCAGTAAGAAGCCCATGAAGGGCAAGTCGACGTTCATTTGAATAGATATGAGCAGCCTCATACAGCAATCCAGCTTCCGCAATCTGGGCCTCTTCTAAAACATCAGGCAAACAGATCCCAGGAAGCTGCTTCAAAATTCTATGATGTCTTGCTCGTCTTTCCATATCAAACGATGTCTCCTTTCCATCCATAATCCCACTAACTATTAGTTGCCTTACATAAGCCTGAGGATAAAAGATGCCATTACGTATTAATTCCACAAGAAGAACTTGAAGGCACTTGTAACTTCCGAAACCTCTTCCAGTCTCATGCTGATCCAGCCAACACACAATAATATCATGCAGTGGACCAGGACTCTGAAAAATATCTGTTTTACTCTTTCTGTCATCTGAACTGTTCATGCTATTTCCAGCAGAAGCATTAACTAAAGCGGCTTGACCAAACACATTATCATGCAGATGAACAGATGATTCACTGATAATGCAGGAACTCTTGGCCTCTAAAGGATTATGCATATCTTCTTTTTTAAGCTTTAAAAGTAGAACAGCAATATATGCCTGTGCAACATCCTTTCCACCAGTAAATTTCAGATTCTGAGGCAGGGATGTTCGGCAGTCTCTATAATCACATGTTGCCCACTCACACAAGAAAAATACAGAACAAATAAGAGACAAGTTAACAGTCCCAATCCACTCCAAAGAAGATCGCAAGCATGGACTAACTTCTGTAATCCATTGTCCTCCAATAGTCACATCAGACAAATCTTCAAATAGAGTGCTATAAGCAGATCTCACATCTCCAACCAACAGAATTTTATCCAAGACCTTCAAAACTTTTGCTGCACCATGACCGTCAAGGCTAGGATTGACAATGTTTGCAACATTAGAAGCACGTTTCTGAATGGTGGAAATCACATGTCCAAGGGACAAGTATCGAAGATAAGTATTTCCTGTCCTCATGTGATCATCGTCTTCATGCTCTGATGACCTTCTTATAGCATTTTTATAACCTATATCAAGCAATATATAGGCTGGCAGCTGAAAGCAATCCAAGGCCACAAATGTATCAGGCACAGCAACTATCAAATAACGTAGCATCTCAATCAAGGCTGAAGCAAGGGGTGGAATTTTCGAATCATCTAATAAACTCAAACCAGTTGGACAGAGGTCATCTATGGATCGAACAGCTATATCCACAAAAGTTCGTACATAGATCTGTGAGAGTGATATACTCTCAATAACATCACACAGAACAGGCAAAAGCAACTCCAAAGCCTCAGCTGTTTCCTTTTCCTGTAAGGCATAGTTTGGAGAAACCATTTAAAGCATGAAAAACATTAAACAAAAAAACAAAAAATAAGGCAAAGGAAAGCAAATCAACTACCTGGAGCTGACCGAGGACCCACTCTATGATAACAGAAGGAAGAAGAAGACCTTCTGAATAATGCCAGTTCAAAAGATGAACCATATACCACCATTTAAATTGCAAGGAGGGCTCCTCGACATCATGTATAGAAGAGGCTGAGTCAGATCTTTGCTGTCCCGAACCCTGCAAAGGAGTTTGAATGGCATGATCCCTCCCTGATGCAGCTGGTGAGGAACCATCTTTTGAGAAGAAATCATCCCAAAGCTGGCACAAGTACTCAATCACATCCTTTGTCCACAAATCAGTGCGAGCAAATTGTGCTTTATCAGGTTTTCCAGATGTGATGTTGGTGGTGGCAGGCCGAACCTGTAATAAAGATAAATGCCTTAAAACTGCGATAAGCTCACAAGCAATAAAAAGTAAATCTTAATCAGAAAAGGAAAAAAAAGTCATATCTCGCCTGATAGCTTACCTGATTGAGATAAGTAACTTTGATAAACCATGTTGCTTTTAGTAATGGAACATTATAGCGAATGAGTACTTCAAAGAGAGATTTCTTTCGGTAGCCATGAGGAACATGGTCAGCCAAGGAACATAACCTCTTATGCTGCTGTGACAGAGCCTAGCAAAGCATTGAATGATAAGACTTTATAAAAGCAAGTAAGAATGAAATCCTCGTCCTTCTGTCCTTCTGACAGGAACTTTAATATTGATGTAAGATGCACTTTTGCATATGCATGATAGGCATGTACATTGTGCTTTACATGTAGCCATGTATCGCACTAACAGTTAAAAGGCCAATAAAACAAGCTTCATAAACATGAAGCATAACTATTAAACAAGCTATTCATAGAATACTATGTGTAAGATACTGCACGGTGTCGGTGTATAAGAATTATTTCTACATTGGCTCCTATTACATATAGGACATTTGTTCCTAGAAAAAATTTAAGTCACAAATCCTGCCTGACAGGATACACGTTTATTAGCATCCATGCTTGTATGCACACTTTACTTGCATGACTTATTTCCAAAGGAGGCAGAAAGTTAATGCATGGTATCAAACCTTTTTTAATTTTGATGCCGTATAATTAAAGGGTTTAGCTTATTTCACTCTTTATGATGACTTCATATACACACTCAAATTGGAATGTGGACAGATTATATAACAAGAACAGACTTAGACATGCTGGCCTGTGCTGACACAGAGAAGCTCTTGAACAATGAAATTGCTAACTCGGAAAACAAAAAATAGCAATGAGCATCAGAAAACATGAAATAGCAATGAACAGCAATAAGTGCAGCATTCCATACTCAAAGGCTTCATGGTAGAAATGTCCAATTGGATATATTTACAAAAAGAAGATTTTGTATAGATTATAGTCCACTTTTTGGGTGTATTACTTGGATAACTGCAGTGCCTGCCGTTATGTTATATGCTTACATGTGCACGTCTATAAATCCTGGACTGTTTTCCGGCTATGCAAGTAACAACAAGCGATTATGCGGGTCATATGGGGAAAAATAGTTTACATCTTTCACATTGAACAAACTCAAATTCAAGATAACCAGGATCCAGCAGATTTTGACAGCAAGAATTACAGGTGGTAGATGAAGATACGATAAAGGTTAAATATTCAAACACCTCATGCACTTTTTTTTAACAAAAATTAGGTAATGAAAATTCTCCATCACAAACCTCAATCCATTTCCGACGGAAATCTTCACTACATGGCTTTTGATCAGGAAAAGCACCAGGTTTTATTAATAGTGGTCCTGAAAGAGGCACTCCATAAACCTGTCCAGCCTGTTACATGTTTAAAATTGGTTCATATGGCTACTATCATACTTGCTGAACTCACAAAGTGCAGGACTTTCATACAGATTCAAGCAAATTATGCACTTAAACAACAAAAAATTGTATCAAATTACCTTTCTCTTCTGACAACGAGATTCATTGATAAGCCTGAGGCGTTTCCGTATTGCCTGAGGAAGAAAAGGAACAGAATTATACTGTTAACACTAAACGGTCTTGGAAAACCAGTCAATACAGTGTTTCTAGTTGTAGTTTCATTTTATTAGCTTCACTCAAACAAGTTATTCTCCGTTCTATACTAAGGAAAATGTTTGAAAACACTTATGAAGAGAAATAGAATGAGATAATACAGTAAGAGTGAGTATAAATTTATCGAGAACAATAACGAGAAGTAAAAGGAAACAAAATCAAATAAAGTCAGATAATGTTTGCATCTCGAAGTAGACATCACCCATAACCTTCGCTGAGACTCTTATGAAACTAAAGCTAATTTTTAGATTTTATAAAAGTGAGTTATCATTAAGAAGTAATTCACACCTATTAAAGTGAAAGTATTGCATGCTGGTGCATGAACTAAAACAATGCATCTTCCTTGCATGTTTTAGGTACTTCCGAGATGGTGTAAAAGGGTAAGCAAGACGAAATATTAAAATGATGCAAATACCTCTTTGCATTTTAAGATGATCTCAGATTTTGAGAAATATGCGGCCTGAGTAAGTACAATCTCCCGAGCTTCCTAGTACAGCAAAGAAGAAAACAGTCAGATACTCAGAGAGGATTTCAATTCGCTCCCCAATAAATTGATGAAACCTAAAAAGGATGAACTAGCAGACTATATTATCAATCAACAGTGTTCTAAAGCATACTACCCTATTATAAACCACAAAAGGACGGGAAAAAGAGAAGAATGAAAGATCAGAAAACTTGTTATCACTAAACAAGATTAACTAATAAAATTTATAGTTCCATGACATGTACAAGAAAAACAATCAAATCGCTGCCTGCATAAATGATTAGGAGCAGAATACTCTAATTTATGGCCAGTCTAACTCCATACAGGCCATGTTTGGCAAACCTCATTTTATGAAACCTTATAATTAAACGTCCTTATAAGTGAACCTCCTTTGTAAGAGGAAAAAATAGTCTTCTGTCAAACAATAAGTAAACCTCCTTATATGGCACAAAAAGATAAGTAGGAAAATCCCAACTTAACTTATTTTTTACAAATTATGAGGAGAAAATAAGTAAAAAGTAACAAACAAGATCTTGAACATTTATAAGGAAAACTGCATTTACAATTTCAATAAGTGAGTTCCCCACATGCTCTAGAAACATGAGAAATTTGACAACTACTGCATAACTGATTGATCCCCATGACAAACTATTATATGATCAATTAGTGGTCAAATAAGACATGACCATAGAATTCGGGAACATGGGACTATAACGAACCGTGACCTAGTTCAATCATCCTGGATTCATGGTGGAACACAACCTGATTCACCAACTCCGCGACAGAATTCAAACCAATAAAAATTTTGACAAATAATAACTTTTTTCAACAGAACAAACAACAAAAAATATGAAAAATTAAGCAAATAAAATATGAATACTTCATTGCAACATAATTCCAAAGTTTATTTACAATTAATGATATCAACTCACATATTTGTTAAATTTGATTGACTATTGCAAAACCTCTTATTCCTACATTTACGAATCAAACATAATACGTACCACATTCCCTAGTATACCACATAAGCCTACACCCTTGTACCCGATTCCCAATAAGTAGCATACCACGCTCCCGTACCTGTCATTGTTTTAAAAAGCATCCGCCTAGTCCGCCTAGGCGTACGCCTAGTCCGCCTAGGCGTACGCCTAGGCCTAGGCGGTATAGGTACCGCCTAGGCCTAGGCAGTACCTAACTAGTGCCTAGCGTCTGGGCAGTACCAAAACTACCCACTTAGATTTTGGGAGTGTTTAGGAAAGGCTGGAAAGCATTGTCTGCCCACGCGGACTGCATCCTTTAGACCTTGATCGTGATTTAATGTTACAGCCTTCATGTTCTCTAACCTCTTTTAAGCTCATTTAGCCTTCAAATATGAACACCTCCACTACCTGCTCCGACCTTCAGTAAAACCTCCTCAACCACCACTTAAATAAAGAAAAAAATCCGCCTAGACACCAGTCTGACACCTAAGCTTTCTATAACATTAACATTCACTATCAATTATTGTAGTTAAAAATAAACAAGAAAACCTCATAGACTTTAGGTGTTGGGTCCAACGCCTAGGCGTCCTAGTGCTATAAGTTTGTTAGTTGTTATTTTGGCTATTTAGTGGTTGGCCTTGTGTTGCCGACCTTTAGTCAGCTTCAACAACTAGGTGGTTATTTTGGCAAGTATTTAAGTAGGCATGGTCTATTATGGATCTAAGATTGTTTATCTTTTTTTTTTTTGCAAATGTATAGCTAAGCCTAGGCGTCATCTAAGCATACGCCTAGGTGTCTAGGCGCTGGCTCAAACGTCTAATCCGTCTAGCGCCTTCTGTAACACTAGTACCAGTCCCGTGAAACCGGAACGAATCAGGTTCCATGCAACTATGGACATGACACTAAAAAGGAACAATTTATATCCAAACTAAAGTGTTGTTCATTCTGCATAATTAGAGGCTACAGTGAAGGTTAGCATATCTAACGAAAACTAAGCCAGAGTTAAATACGGGATAATAGAAGATGCTAACCAGACTTCAGGTTAATTGGCTTTAAAACAGGTAAGTACCTCCTCAAATTTCAATCTCTAATTCGCGTTAATAGCTTGTTCAAAATTAACTACATTGTACTATCAAATAATCATCCTCAAATTAACCTGTAAACACATATTTTGCCCATCGTGTTTACATATTTTGCCCATCGTAACAGTCATAGGGTCACGTGGAGCAAATCAAATTAAGTTCAGCGTCAAACTTCTGTAACTAGGTTGATTAATATCACATTAGAGGCACTAATATCACATCAGAACTTTCAAGCAGGTAATAACTAGAGGGTGGCGTCTCAAAAGCATGTCGTAGATATTTGTAGCATATTGCAGTAATTTATAGTTTTCCTTGTTTCCCTCGTCTCTCAAACCCCACTTCCAAACATTAACCATCACTGGAATTACCTTAAATTTTCCATATAATTGTAGCAGTGGATAGGAAGAAATCCAAATTTAGTGCAGGATCAATGTGTCCTAACATGATGAATTTTAATATTTCATGCTAGTATTTTATGCTATTTTTCACCATAATTCCGAACGGGTAAAATCATGGTAAAAAAGCAGAAGTATATCTACTTTACAAATATTCTATCTGTATCTTCTCATATCCTTTTACCAGAAAGTATAGTAACTATGGAAAAATAAAATGTTCTAACATTTGTAACAAAAAAAAAACTTCCAATTTTATAGTTTTTCATGAAATTTGTCATCCGACTTGTCTCGTAAAATATCATTCTTAGGGATGAATTAATATATCTTGCGACTATGCATGTATTATTTCCTATCTTTCACCATGATTCCACATAGGTAAAAATCAGGTTGTATAAGGTAGAAGTACCTTGTCTTTCTATCAAATCTACTTTACAAATATTTTATTTAGTACCTTGTTTTACCCTCTACCAAAAATTACCGTGAAAAAACAAGGCACAAAGATTACCAACATTTATAACAAAATATTAATAATAATAATAAATTTTCAAATTTGTAGATTTTCATGAAATCTGTCATCTAACTTATCTAGTAAAATATCTTTATTAAGGACTTCTCTTTAAACAGAACTATGCCTCTCACTGTAATAAGTAAAGAAAGATCAGTGATAAATTAAAACTTTCTTGTTTCATTTACTAATGAGATATATCCATTAAGCAGTTTCATTCTTCATTTATTTGGTTTATCTACATTTTATTATATTTTATGCTCTTTAATTCCTTGACTGAATGGTTATCCATCTTTTTGTATTTGAATTGGTTTGGTGCGTATCAAGTTAAAAAAAGAGTAAATTTGGACCTGATACCTTCTGACCCCAACAATAATTTAACTTTTCCATATCTCTTCATTTCCATCGCCTTCCCTCTCATCATCCCCTCATCTAATCTCCTCTCATCCATTAAGACCTAGACTTTTTCAAAACCCATGTATGGACTGCTCCTACTTCGATAGCATCCGTGACAAATCTCTCATCACTTCGGTGAAGAGAAGAGAGCTCAAAGGCTCCCACTGTAACGTCCCGCCCCGGAATCCCGGAGTCGGTACGTTATTAGATATGATGGACTGGCCTCACATAGCTATCATTTGACACTAATTTGGCTCAGTTTGGAGTTCATATGATATTTCTAATTTCCAGTTAAACATTTTATTTGTGCAGCAGATTTTCTGCAGAACCTATCATCAGTAAATTGAGCGTATCTTTCTCTAGGAAAACTATCTTTAGGTATGGTTTTCTGTTTTGAAAAAAGGAAATCTTGAAAGAAAAGAAGTTAAGCGTTTTGAAATGCGAGGTATCTCTCGCAAGGAACGGCGAGAAACAAAGATGGAATTTGGAGTGTTAGAAATTGCGTAGATAAAGAAAGACTAAGCGGAAGAAGGCAGCCCACCAAGGACAGAGAAAACTCTCAAAGAACCCTCAGCAGCGGCGAAGAAAATTTTTGCAATGAGACTTGGGAGGAATAGTTCTATACGCTCTAATTAGTGATCTAGTCTGCGGTGAGGCATTTAAGGTTTTCTTGTCCTTTATCTTCTAGGGGAGTAGGGGGTTGGGGGTTGCCATTTTGGCTAGGGATTCTTTAGGGGTTTTGGTACTTACTACTTATTTGGTGCTCAATTTTGATTGCCATTTTGACTTATTTGACTGGTAATTACACCCATTTTTCATATATATTGATCTTCTGTGAAAGAATGTAGATTGTGCAAATGAAAGGCATTCCTTCATTCATTTATTCATTGAGTAGACGTAGAGCAGTGTTGAATTCTTACACGGCATGGTGAATGGTTTAATTAGTTTTATTGTTTAAAAGTTATTAGACTAATTAAAATTTCATCATCAAGGATGTCAAAGTGTAAAAGGTGGGCCAGTTTTATTAAAGTGATACACTAAACTAGGTTCATGATGGATACACTAACAATGTGTTTGCTCAAAAGAACTGGTTGATGAAAACAATGTAACGATTTCATACAGGTTATGACTTTCAAATTTTGAATTATTATGACCCTTTTTGTGTATAGCTGTATATACATTTTAAATAGTCATTTCTCAGTACCCTACCTTTTACAAATTTATTATGTCATGTACCAAAACACATCTGTATCTGCACCCAGCACCCGTCCATGTAAGATGGTTATTTTCCTGGTGTATGGAGTCTAACAAGCTGCTCCCTCTGGCTTGCAAGTCTTTGCACGAAGAAGTAGATGGAAAGCTCGTGTTTTTACTTAAATTAATTCATAAGGACGCTGCCTTTCATTTCTAATCCTACTCGCATCTGCATTATCTTGCTTCCAAATTCAGAAACCATGAAAACCCATTCCTTAACATAATGTCATAATGGTGACAAAACCTTATCATAAAAAATGTAACCATCATAAAAGTTATCTGAAAGCGTTTTAAACTAAGTAAGAAACTGAAGATAAGAATACACGTGCTTTAATTGTTTTTGTGTATGAATTTATTTGATACCCTGTTATCAATTAAAAATTGTTAGCAAATACATCAAATTAAGAATATCAAAAGATAGGAAGAATTTATAGCATGAATGTCATGGTATTCCCTGTTTTGCTTGGTTAGCTGCTAATGTTTAATGGGAAAGGAAGGTGAAGTTCTTCTGTGTATACTCATGACTTGTAGAAAGAACCAAATTAAAGTTGTAGATGAGCTGAAGATTAAGATAGACACATAATGACATAAATTTTGTAGATAGCAGTGTGTCTAAAATATACCATTTGTAGAAACAACTATTTTCAGTCAAAAAAACTAGACATTCGCCATTTTGCTTATTGTAGGCTAGAAGCTTGATATCCTAATTGTCTCATATCAGCAAAGGAAAGGTTCTATATTTAATATAATACCAAAGACAGGAAGACTGTGTTGGAAGATCATATGATTGCAAACCAGATGATAATAAATGTTAGAAACTCTGGCAGGAAAATCAAAACAATTCACATAAAGAAATTAGTCAGTTCAGTTCTCTATATAGAAGCACAGCTGTAATTTTTCAGTGCACGAGTTTACTTTGCCTTCAAAGCAGTGAAATTCTTAAATTCATAGTAGATATAAGAGGCCAGTTTTGTGCCAGCATTGCTAGAGGCTGATCATGCTCCTCAGAAAGTGTGGTGAATAACATGGACAGAAAGAGCTTTCCACCAGTATAGACTGCACATAATAGGTCTGGAAGCAGATCATGAAACTCTTGGTATAGACTGCACATAATAGGTTTGTAAAAAGATCATGGAACTCGTTACAGATGACATCACATTATTTCTTTAGTCATACCTTCCTTCACCGTAATTTGTTTGTGATTAAATGTCAGAGATCCTGGCTAGAAGTTTCTCTTGCAAGTAACTTATGCCACAGTAGGAGGCAATGCATGTCACCTAACAGAAAAATATCACACGTATTGCAGCTAGTTTATGTCAATGCATCCAATGGCAATGTTCAGTTTGAAGAAGAAAGAAGAACAAGAGACGAAAAATAAGAGTCTAAATTTTGTGGTCGTTTTAGATGAGGGATACCATACAGGTTTTGTAACAAAGATCTTAGCAATTCAAATTATACAAGATTTAAGAAGCTTTCAATGTCGATCTATAGAATTACATGAATTCATGTACTGCAATAGAAATTGTGCCTTACTGCAAAGTGACAACAAAAAGAACAGCAATCAGCAGCAACAAAAATTCAGTATACTCCTAGACAATGGAACAACTGTAATCCTAATAATTCCTCCTGAAAGTTTAGAAAAGGTTAAGCAGGCCTTTGATTTGCTATACATTAGAAAGGAGGGCACATCAAATATAGAGGGTAGAACAATAGTTATGGTCAAAAAAGAGGTTAAAGCAAATATCTCTCGAGTGTGAAACAAATAAAGATGACAAAAAAAAACCAACCTCAATTCCCTCAACAGTTTCCTTGTATCCAGATTGAATATATTCTCTAGTTAGGGTCTCTTCTGGGCAATTTGGAGTCTGAGGATAAAAATCAGGAGGCCCAAGTCTGGTATGAAAAGAGAAGAAGTAACATGTGATTGAAGCGGTAGAAATGCATTCTTAAAAAAATGGACAGAATATCAAATAGAACGTAATCATCCCCCAAAAAATGGTACTTAAAACAAAGAAAATGAAAACAGATTTAAAACAAACATCAACAAAAATTTACTTTCAGACTCCAAAGGAGATATCAATGTCTTTTCAGTTGAGAGATCAACATTTCCGCATAGAATAAATTGAGCTGTGTTTATTCAGTTAAAACAAAAACAGTTCCAATGCAGCAACATTTACCGACTATTAACAGGTTCTTTATCACACTTAATCTTGTATGGTATTAATGATGATGGTCTCCTGCAAAAGAAAGGTCAATGTTTGTAAGAAGCGCAGACAACAATTCCTGGATAAATATCTCAATGTGGTGCAATGAGAAATCTCTCACAATGAACATCATGAAAAGAAGCAATTTTCCAGACACTTAAAAGATGCCCATGTATAGGAGTAGCATGTGATCAAACATAAGTTCCTTAAGGAGCGATAGTTCATGCAATCTATAACTCCTATATTCGCTTACAAATATACTCAAGCTGCCATAGTACTCCATGACCACAGCACAAGAAGCTCAAACATTGGAAGCGCAACCAGAGTCCAAAGAGAATTAAGCAATAAACATACTTCTAACGATTACTATGAGAGAAAAAAAAGATAGCTGATGCACATACTGTGGGCAACACCAAATGGTACATGTTCAAGATGACCAAAATTAAATGCCCCATCCATCATAATACCATTCAGTCTTGGATCTAAACTAATTACGAGACTTAGGATACATGGGCACCCAAAGCCAAAAGTTAATGGATATAGCTTTGGATTTCCAATTATCCAAATCCAATATTTTCTTGAAAACAACTTTCATTAGGAATCGAAAAGAAATTGGCAATATATTCTAGCTCACTAGTTTTGGTTTGTATTTTTCATATGCATTGCATGGACATGGACATGCAAACATGTACAAAACACAACAAACCAACAAATAGAAAATTCTAAAAGTACATAAGAAACAGAAATGCCATATTTAAACCTTGTATTCGAGACATGCCTCTAATACGGTAAGGTTTCCTGTCTGAATTGTCCTTGCTACTTGTTAGTCGCTGGACACAAGAACGTAGTATTATACGCAGCATTCTGGGAAGGGATAGACATATATAGCTGGATTCAAATGAATTGAATCATATACATATATGTAAAGTTATTCTCAAGTTGGATCCTCAATCATTGAAATTCAAATCAAGAGATTGATCCTATTTCTAGGATAAATATCCTGGCTGTTAAGCTATAAACTTGACTTCAAGAATCCAAAGCCTAAATTCATTTTGAATTTGCTTTTAAGTAAGAGGCTAAGGGTAACCGGGCCTAGTTGACACTTCTAGATAAGCCTCCAAGCTCTAAACTTTTTGTAGGCTAACAGTTACAAATAGATTTTATGAATGCCGTTAATAGAGAGTGCATTTCTTATCCATCCTATGCCTCCACCAAATATCTAGATTTGTGCCTCGAACAAAAGATGTTGACAAAACTTTTTTGAAGTAAATTATGTCATTAGAGTTATGTGGAGCTTATTTTGATAGTTATAAACAAGATTCTGAATCCTTTTTTGTGATGTCCAGATTAAGAAATAGTAGAAAGAGAAGCGAAGAAAACTAAGGTTGTCTCCACAACATAACTTTCATCATTCTTGTATTATGCGCTATGACATGATAAAGTGAGACCAAACTCTTAAAGTCCTATAGTTAAGCCTAATTATTGATGACTACTTGACCAGTCCTACAGCAGTAACTTCCACTGAAACAGATTTGCATGAAAGCTTAACCAAGTTAATTCCCCAACTTGATCGATGTATTAGTGAAAATGAATCAAATACCAAATAAAGATCAACACAAGGAAAGCAAAGATGGTTATAATTGGTCTCTGCGTAGTGCAGCACTTCAGCAAGCCATTGAAAATGGATCATTTCTTTTGGTTTTTACATGAGGGCATGCTAATCTTTTTACCTCCTTCCGTCCACTTCAGGGCATTTATCACAGGCTGCCTGCAAACAGCATTTCCTCATGCCAGTGAAGATCTTCTTGAGTTAGTTATTTGGCTCTGTGAAAATGCACCAATCAGTTTTATCTTTGTTGGTTCTACTTTAAAATATTATCATGGGTTAGAGGGAGGCACCAATCTATGTACAAAATCCATTGATATTCACTGAGCTTGAGTTCTGTTACTCCAGTGAACTATCTTGGCCGATCTCCCCCAACATTTTCACATATTCATGATACCCAAGTTTGGGAAAACTCATTTTAAGCTTTCATCTTTTAAAGACATGATCATCATGTTTTGATGCTGTAACCTATATCTACTGTAGACCCGGGGTCTCCTTTTAGTTTTCCTTTTTGGAATTAGTAATGGTATGGATGAGCTTATACCAAGATTATATATAAGGGGAAAATAGTAGAAAGTAGAAGCAAAGAAAAATGCAGGAGGATGAGAAATAAATAAGACCTCAGAATCTCAGATTGAACAAAGTACACCAGTCTTACACATTGATGCTTCATTAAGCATCCGCCTTTATGAAGGCTAAGACATGACAAAAAATAACCACAGTTTTTAGTTGCATAACAACCATACGTATTATGCTAAAATGATTAGCACCCAGAATAATAACCAAAGTGAACTTTTTGCATCGCATAATTGATAAAACGATGGAGCATGGAGTCAAAAATAATGACCAGCACTATCTCAAGAGACCCTTAGTCTATAAGAAATAGCCATATTTAGTGATACCCCTTCCTTTGTTAGATCAAATACTAATTTGAAGTTAACAACTCCCATAACTCAACTTTATTGTGTTAGGTGTGAGGCCAATAGTGGCACAATTCTCTATTTCGATAAGTTAACAAAAGGAGTAATCTTTCATATAAATGTTAGGTGAAGCAAAATATTTCCAGCTTATAAAATGTTAGATGAAACTGGGAGCATCACTGGCTCAGTTTTGATGTATAAAATGATCCAGCTTTATCAGAAACCAAAATATTTCTTAGTCTTAGCTTCCGAAAATTGAAGCCTTTTCAGGAATGCTCTGCAGGTTTCTATTTACCAAGGAGTCTATAATTCTAACCAGATAGGTCCAACTGACTTCTCCAGTTCCAATTTTGCTAGCTTTTCTTTTCTCGTTGTCTTGATTATTACAGTACATTCATCTAAGAAAGGGCTTAAATTTGAAACAATAGGGTAGTTAGTAGTTGAAAATTTCAACTTAACAAGGTTTTGCTGATTATCATTCTATCCCTGTCTTCCTCTTCACAGCAGCATGGGTCTCTCATATGCTATCCCCTGGCTTAGAACTTTCTCCTACTGAAACTTCTTATGTTTTCACGGTTTTTAGAGTTCCGTTCCAACTGTTTTTTATTTTATTTTTTAAATAAATAGTATTTTAAAATCTTAGAGTTTCTGCAGGAATTGTATCTACAAAATAGAGACATTTTCATAACGGTGCCAACTCTTCCTTTTATAATTAATGGCCCTGCCTTTTGAAGAATAAACTCTTGTGAGAAGAATAAACTCTTTCACAAGACATTCAGGCTAATTATGACCATATAAAGCCCATTTGCTGCCACTTACCTTGAGAAGTTTACACTCACCTATACCAGCAGCATCAAAAATAGACAAAAAATGGCACCAACATACTGGTGCATAATATCTTTTCAAAAGCATCAAGCACGTTTATATATTTTCTTCCGAGTATTATAATACTTCTACAAACAAGAGAACTAGATATGTCATTCCAATGAAAAGCTAATATATTATTTAGGACGAGCAGTTACCTCGCATTCAAATTGAAATTCGATGCCGAAAAGCCCGAGTCTACCCTTGCATTTTCCCTAGAAGATGACCCACCAACAGCATTATTGCTGACTCCACCACTGAAACTGGTAGCAGGATACCTTTGCATTTCTGCCTGCAATATCCGGCATAATGCCCGCAATACCAGTGCAGCTATAGACAGGACATACTCCACACCATTGATACTTACTGCCAGTGCTATCTTCTACCATTAGTCATTGAATTAGCTCCCAATACAAGTTCAACTTCTTTGAGCCCTTAGCTTAAAGTTTGACTGTTTGTTCAAAAACCTCAACTTATTGAATCCTCTAAACTCAATTCCAACCCCATCCAGCTCTTAATTCTATCCAACTCCCAAATAACTTACTTGTATAAATTTACAAGCTCGTCCACCAGTCTCTGCATAGTTTGCAAATTTCAAATTTGAATCAAAAACCAACTTTACCTCAACTACAATAATCAAGCATTAAAAACATGCAAGAAAATGCTGAAACGCCACGATCTGGTACGAAAAATAGATATTAAGAACGACTTTTTCACCCAATCCATTAACTCCAAATCAAGCACCCAAGTAGCAAAGTCGAGAATTGAAGCTAGGGTTTAAGGCCTCAAACAAAAATTCAAAAAAAAATTGAAAATCTAGGGCATCGAGATTCCGAAAGGACGCGCTTCATTTCAAGAAAGAGAAACCATGGCTAAGGTTCCCAAATTCTCATACTATGAAACCCTAGAGAGAGAAAGTTCGTACCTTAAGCAGATTTAGAGAGAGAGCAGATGAGAGAGAAATCGAGGGGCGAGAGAGGAGAGAGAAAGCAGAGAGCGTTTGACTCTTTTTGCTTTGCTGATGATGACGACGACGATATAATTATACAAAAGTTAATTAATTGTGAGCGAGGCTTTCGGTCTTTGTTGTTTCCCGATTTGGGATAAAACCTCTATGTGATTTTCCCACATTGCCCTTGTACTTTGAATTAATAACGGTTTTTTGCTACCGTTGGACGGATGGTAGTCCGTGTTGGATTCCGGGTAGTTTGGGAACCAGAACAGTGGCTATTGGCAATAACAAATATTTTTTTGTTGATTAGAAAGTATGTGTTTTGTAATAAAAATTGTTTATAACAAGCAAAATTGGCCTTAGCAATTTAGCAAAATTCATGTGAAAAAAGCTAAAAGTATAATAGTTTAAGTATTTGTATAAAAATACATTATACACCTAACCATAGTAACATAAAAATACAAGTTAAAATAAAGGCTAAACTACCAAATTAATATCTAAAAAAGACTCATTTTATCGCTTTGGTATTTAAAATATCTCCAATGGCATTTTGATATTTTTTTAGTGGTTTTAAGTTAGCATATAGGTCCAAATTTTGGCCGGCGTTAAGTTTTTTAACGAAACTCAGCACGTGACCATCACGTGACCCTTAATGGCCGTTAGAAAAGGCTGATGCGGCGTGGATTAGTGATGTGGAATGGATTAGGTAATCTGGGAGGGAGTAAAAGTGGGATGAAACCAACTGAAGCTGTAGTAGCCTAAATAATTAGTGCTTTAACACTTGATTAATGAAATTTTTTTTAATTAATTTCAGATTAGAGAACTAATTAAGGGTATTTTAGGAATTTCACCCTAACTCCCGTTTATCTGCCACGTTAATGTTGTGTGGCTAAAATTCATTTGACGAGTTGGCCGGCACCTCTTTAACGGAAGAATAAAAATAGAAAAAAATCAAAGAAAATCACAGTAAAAAAATCATGTTTAGCCAATGATTCACTACTATCTTTACCATAGGAGATAGTATGGTAAAGAGTTGGCCGGCACCTCTTTATTGAATAAGAAAATATGATGCTTAAGTAAGCACACTGCTATCTTTATCATAGAAGACCAAAATTTGGATGTATAACTCCCAATTGCTTTATATCCAACAATTCAAACCAAGCGCGTTTCCAATTGAAGAGAACTCCCATTGAGATTCACCCTCGATCATTAGCAGGAGGAACAAAGTTTTAGAGTCATTCCCTTCCCTTGTTTCCTATTAGGGCCTGTTTGTTTCGCTCAAATTTGAGCTGAAAGTGGCGTAAAAGCCCATTTTGAAAACTGACGACGAAAAATCTGTCAGTTTTTTTCATTTACGGATGTTTGGTTCGTTTTGAGCGGCGAAAGAAA
>BQKN01054263.1:5563-21402 GCA_022839385.1 Asparagus kiusianus | reverse complement strand
CAACTAATCATGTGCAATAATATCATAGCATATCAGAAAATTAAAATAAGAATTATAAATCATAAACAACATCTACATAATTCAGAAAAATAATCATTTTCTAAATTAATTCATTTTCCAAAATAAATTCTTTTAAATTATTAAAATTATCTAAAAATGATTCTTTTGCCGAACTAAATTCTTTTAATTCCTTATAATTATTCTAAAAATGTTATTTATCATATTACTATAATATATTTTAATATTCTTCATCAAACAATCCACGCAGGTAATTATATTACAACTAATATATGCAGACAACTCATAATAGATCTAAAAATGTAAAGATCGACAAGCTGAGTAACGAGATCTTGCCTACGAGACCGTGGGGTCTGATGACGAGCGGCGGCGCCACTGTGGGGACGGATCTAGACTGATGGGGGTTGCGACGTCGGTGAGGAGGAGGCGACGTCGCTGTGCTGGCAGTGGGTGTTAGTGGCGGCGGTTTGGCGGCCTGGCACGGCTGGGGAAGAGCGCGGTCGACGGGGTCTGAGGTGGGGGCAGAGGCGGCCGCGGAGATCGGGGCGCAGCCGACGGTGGGGTGGTCGACGGTTCGCCGGCGACGCGAAGAGGGGCGAAGCTAAGGTTGGGTTCAGGCGGACGACGAAGGAGGAGGTGGTGCTTGAGGTGATGAGGAGAAGCTGATGAAAATAATAGAGAGAAAGGGAATGTGAGCTGGAGTTGAGAGAATTATTGAAGAGAGAGAAAGTGAATATTTAGGGGATTTGAAAGGAAGAGATTGGAGAGAGAAAGAGAATACGGTGAGAGAGGGAGAGAATAACGAGAAGAAACAATTAAGAGGAGAGAAATCAGTGATTGATTGACTGCAAGTTTGGAAAATAATGAGAGAGAGAGAGAGGAAATGATTAAATTAAGAGGGGAGATGTGATAGTGGGTCGGTTATGGGGAGGGATTTGAGGAGTTAAAATCAATTAAGAGTAGAGAGAGGAAGTTGGTTATGAGTATGAGTGACAGAAAATTCAAGAGAGAGAATGTCACGCCCCGCTTCCCAAAATACCAGGGAATCGGAACGTGAACAATCCCGCGACGTATTAGATTGAGAAGAAATATACACTATTATTTTTTTTCTTTTCTTTTCTTCTCAATCCAATACGCTAAGCGTCAAAAATATAATACACGAAGTCACAGGTCCCCGATCACACATAGCAAGAATATAATGACAACCCAGAATAAGAAATAAATATATCATCAATGGTAAATCATCCCAGACATAAAAAATATGGGTCAAACACGCCCTTATTATAAAATAGTCCAACTAAAATATAAAATACATAGTCCAACAGAAATAAAAGGAAAGTACTGCTTAAATAACTAAATCCAACACCAGACTAAAATAAGGTTCTGTAGAAAAGATCTAGCGCTCATCAACTACTACAGAAAGAAAAGTCTAAGCTTCAGATTGTTCTTCTGATCCACCTGGAAGACCTCACTGCTGCAAATCCTCTGGCTCCTGTACTATCCCGAACTGAGGCTGTTCATCTCCTAAATCTGACGTACACCCAGAAATAGGAGTACGTCAGCGTGTGAAACACACGGCAAGATCCCCAAAGGCAGAAACAAATACAATAACAGTAATGATAATATATGCGTAGTCAATGCTATAACAGAAATAGAAATAGAACATGTGATGATAGTAATAACGATAGAGGTGTGAAACTGGAATACTAATAATCAGAAGAATCCAAATATCAACCAAGTAACAAGATCATGCAGGTAGCGATCAGAAACCATCCAAGCAACAAGGTCATACAATAGATGGAATTATTACTTAAAAATCTACAACTTGAGACGTAGTACGTCGAGCGAAATAATCCAAACAAGGAAACCCTCATGTATATACCATATGTCTCAAATTATAGATAATTAAATATTAATCCCGATCTATGTATGAAAAGAAGAACAGCTGATCTACGTCTCACAAGAATCATACTTAGCCAAGAATCTAAGTCGTGTAACTAGTCATCCTATAACAGGTCACTGGCTCATATTATCCGATAACTGATAGATCACCATCACAAATAGCTCAACTCCTCAGACCCACCCCGGTGACTACACAAACTTCACCGGCGCGAGCCTGGAAATAATCAACAATCACATATCACAACTCTTCGGACCCACCCCGGTGACTACACAAACTTCACCAGCGCGAGCCCGGAATACACAAACATCTCAACTCATCAGACCCACCCCGGTGACTACACAAACTTCACCGGCGTGAGCCCGGAATACAATCATAATCATAATATCTCAATCCTCAGACCTACCCCGGTGACTACACAAACTTCACCGACGCGAGCCCGGAATATACATCAACAATCCCAACCGCTCACATGGACCAAGACTTCTCATCCTAATTCTCATAATTCTAGGTCAACTACACACGAGATTCTAGATCCTGACTGTGTCATACATATCACTAAAGTCATGTACTTCTCATGATTCTCAACATGAAATAATAAAAGTAGTTACGTTAAGTGTCATTGTCATAAAGTGTGAACATGAGTCGTGATCACATATAAGAAACATACGAGAGTAAATCTACTATTAACAACGCAAGATGAAACTAACATTAACAGATGTTTTGCACACGAAAATCAAAATGTCAGTTATTAATTCCAATAATAATTTCCTTTAAAAAATTATCTCTCATTATAAAATTCTAGAATAACCTTCTTAAAATATATTTAATTATTATTTATGAACAGTAATACTTTAATTTTATAAATAATCTAAAATACTCTTTTTCTTAAAATAATATTCTTTTAATCATAACAATTATTCAAAAATACTCCCTATCCAAAATAAATTATTTTCTCGAATAATTCCTTTTAAAATATTTTCCTCATTATAAATAATTCTAAAAATACTGTATAAATATATTCTTCCTTTCAAACAACACGAAATTAACCATAAACTATTTTTGACATACTTATTCATCATTCATAGCATCATTTCACAGCATATATTCACCGTGATATTATTAACGACTACACAATTAAAATCATATCAGCCCAAACTAATCTATGCATATACGTAATGAATTCATAATTGAGATAAAAATATAAATTAACGAGACAATGGGCAAGAGGGATCTTGCCTCGGGGATTTGTCAAAAGTGTCGACGTGGGAGATCAGATCCGACGACGGGGTAGCGATCAGCGGCGTCGAAGCGGCAGGGAGAGGGAGCGGAGACGCTGGCGGACGCGTCAAAGGGGGAGTGGCAGCGGTGGTTTCAGAGTTTGTCGGGGTTGGGCTGGTGGTGGTTGCAAGGAGTGGGTGTTGGCGGATGATGTAGGTTGTCAGAGCTTTGTTGGGGGCTTTGGCGAAGGCTCGACGGCGTGGAGGACTGGAGAGGAGGCGAGGGCGGCTCTAGGAGGTCGTGGATGCTCATCGACGATGAGGGAGGCGCTGGATCTGGCCGCCGGTTTGTGGAGGTGGTCGGCGTCGAGATGGAGCGGTGCTGGGTGGAGAGGCGGTTGTGGTTCGACGAGGTGAAGGGGAGGACGGCGTCCGGCGGTGGTCAGGTTCGTCGGATCGGCTAGGCTCGGGGTGGTGACGAGCTTGGTGGCGGACGTTGGTGGACACGGAGGCGGAGGCAGGGCTGCGTGGTCGGAGGCGGGGACGAGCGGCGGGTTGGTCGGAGCAACGGGTTTGGGCAGCGTTCGCCGGCGACAGGGAGGAGGTTTGGTGCGGTTCTGATGGGTGGAGAAAGTTTAAGATTTTGGGAAATGGAGGAGAGAGAAAGAGAGAGTACGAGTGAGAGAGGGAGAGAAAATAATGTGTACGTGATATATTTGAAAGAGAGTAAATATTTGATGAGGAGAGAGAAAATAAAGATTGATTGGAGAGAGGGTATGAATGAGTTGGAGAGAATTATTGAGGGGAGAGAATGAGCATATATTAGGGGATTTGATACGATCTTGAATTTTGAAAATGAGAGAAAATGGAAAGATTAATTTTGGCTGGAGAAAATCATGGGGAGTGATTTGAGGTTGATTGGAAGTTGATTAGAGAGATTATGGTAGGAATTCAAATGAGAGAAAATTAAGGGAGGGAAAAGATTACAAAATATTTATTTAATTTATTTATTCATAATATTTAAAAATAATCATTATAAAAATAATTAACCATATAATAATATTAATAAATAGTTAACAACTAAATATTTATATATTTACATATGTACTAATGTACTAAGCTCAGGTTTACATTAATAATAACAAGATCACTAATAATATTAGCTACCAAAAGATTATATATAAAATCATTAAACCATAAATTAATATTTAGTAGAATTAATAAATACAAGACTATATATTTTATTTTTTATTTATTTTGAAAACTCAAAAATTCCAGAAATTAGGAAAAGTATTAACAAAATATAATATAATATTTTAAATACTAGAAAAATTTATTTAAATACGTAACAAAATTTATGGTTGTTACAGAGAAGTAAAATGAAATTTATAATATATAGAGAGAGAGGAAATTAGGGTTGTTTAGGGTTAAATAATTAAAATAAAATAATTATAGGTATTTAAAAATTAATCTAATTAAAGAATATTTATCTATAATTAAAAACGTACATGTTGTGCTATTATAACAATTGATACGAAATAGCCAAAAAATACCCATATTGTACAATTAAACAGAAATAATTAATAAATAAAATATATTTACTTACATTTAAAATCCAATAATTTGGGGATAATTATATACACAATAAAACGTACTAGTTATATTAATACGACTGATAATATATAACAGTAGAAATATTACAGCAAATTTTACAAATAATACATAATTAATTATACAACGTATTATATGAAAATATACGTAATAATAAAAACAATACAATGTATTATTCAAAATGACATGTAACAGTATAGCACAACATATAAATTCCAAAAATTTTCACTACACAAAAATTAATTTATAAATATTAAAATCATTTAAATAAATATAAAACTTGGATTTTAAATCATAGAAACTTCTAGAAAATCGAGAAAAATACAAATACTATTTTAAAATTAATAATTAAATATTTTAAAATACTAAAAAATTATTTTAATTAATATCAAAATTTCACGGTCCTTACATTCTACCCCCCTTAAAACAAATTCCGTCCTCGGAATTAAAGTAAGAACCCCAGGGACATATATGGAATGATATCCATAAGCAGATGAGACAAGAAACAAGAAACAATGGAAAGTTACGAGACAAGAAATAATAGGAAAGTTCCGGAGTCAAAAAGTGATTAGGTCGGGATGAAACGAAATCTATCAAGAAAATAGGATAAGGGCTCAAGAATAGTCTCACGGATGAAATATGATACGTATCTAAATTGTCCATTACATTCTTACTAGTGAGGACTCGGGACCGTGACCTGCATGGGCCACCAAAAAACCCTGTCACGCTCCGCTTCCCAAAATACCCGGGAATCAAAACGTGAACAAGCCCGCGACGTATTAGATTGAGAAAAAATATACACTACTATTTTTTTTCCTTTTTCTTCTCAATCCAATACGCTAAGCGTCTGGAAATAAATACAATACGAAATCACAGGTCCCCGATCACACATAGCAAGAATATAATAGACAACCTCAAGATAAAAATAACATATCACAAATGGGATAACATCCGAGACATAATATTCGGGTCAACGTGCCCTTATACAAAACTGAACAAAAGATTACTGGAGAATATACATACAATGATCAGGGGAAAAGGAAATGCTATGAAAATAAACTGAAAGGAATAACTAAGCTTCAACTTATTCTTCTGCCCCATCTACAAGGCACTCCTGCTGAGAATCCTCTAGCTCCTGATGATCTCCCAGTTGAACCTGTTCTTCCTCTAAGGCTGACGTACACCAGAGAAAACAGGTGTACATCAGGTGCATGGATCACGGCAAGACCCCACAAAAGAAAATAGAACGAACGGAAATCCAATGCGAAAAACGACACGATAACAGAAACAACAAAAGAACGTACAACTAAAATCCACAAATCAACATGAAAACACTACTAAATCCTGATAACATAAAGCATCCAAAATCGATCAGTTAACGAGGTCATGCAGCTAGCGATCAGACTAATCATCCAAGTCATAAGGGCATACACTAGATGGAATTAATACTTAAAAATCTACAACAAGAGACGTAGTACGTCGAGCGAAATAATCCAAACAAGGAAACCCTCATGTATATACCATATGTCTCAAATTATAGATAATTAAATATTAATCCCGATCTATGTATGAAAAGAAACACAACCGGTCTATATATCACAAGAATCATACTTAGCCAAGAATTGAGGTCATGTAACTAACCATCCCATCACTCATCCCAAATAATCAACAATCGCAATATCACTGTTCCTCAGACCCACCCCGGTGGCTACACAAACTTCACCGGCGTGAGCCCGGAATATGCATCAACAATCACAATATCTCATCTCCTCAGACCCACCCTGGTGACTACACAAACTTCACCGGCGCGAGCCTGGAATACAACCACAATCACAAATATCTCAACTCCTCAGACCCATCCCGGTGACTACACAAACTTCACCGGCGCGAGCTTAGAATATACATCAACAATCACAGCCGCTCACATGGACCAAGACTTCTCACCCCAATTCTCGTAATTCCAGGTCAACTACACACGAGGTTCTAGATCCTAACTGTGTCAGACAGGTTACTATAGTCATGAACTTTTAACAATTCTCAATCACAACAATGAACAATCAATGCAACTAATCATGTGCAATAATATCAAAGCATATCAGAAAATTAAAATAAGAATTATAAATCATAAACAACATCTACATAATTCAGAAAAATAATCTTTTTCTAAATTAATTCATTTTCCAAAATAAATTCTTTTAAATTATTAAAATTATCTAAAAATGATTCTTTTGCCGAACTAAATTCTTTTAATTCCTTATAATTATTCTAAAATGTTATTTATCATATTACTATAATATATTTTAATATTCTTTATCAAACAATCCACGCAGGTAATTATATTACAACTAATATATGCAGACAACTCATAATAGATCTGAAAAATGTAAAGATCGACAAGCTAAGTAACGGGATCTTGCCTACGAGACCGTAGGGTCTGATGACGAGCGGCGGCGCCACTGCAGGGACGGATCTAGACTGATGGGGGTTGCGACGTCGGTGAGGAGGAGACGGCATCGTTGTGCTGGTAGTGGGTGTTAGCGGCGATGATTTGGCGGCCTGGCGCGGCTGGGGAAGAGCGCGATCGACGGGGTCTGAGGTGGGGTCAGAGGCGGCCGCGGAGATCGGGGCGCAGCCGGCGGTGGGGTGGTTGACGGTTCGCCGGCGACGCGAAGAGGGGCGGTGCTGAGGTTGGGTTCAGGCGGACGACGAAGGAGGAGGTGGTGCTTGAGGTGATGAGGAGAAGCTGATGAAAATAATAGAGAGAAAGGAAATGTGAGCTGGAGTTAAGAGAATTATTGAAGAGAGAGAAAGTGAATATTTAGGGGATTTGAAAGGAAGAGATTGGAGAGAGAAAGAGAATACGGTGAGAGAGGGAGAGAATAACGAGAAGAAACAATTAAGAGGAGAGAAATTAGAGATTGATTGGCTGCAAGTTTGGAAAATAATGAGAGAGAGACGAAATGATTAAATTAAGAGGGGAGATGTGATAGTGGGTCGGTTATGGGGAGGGATTTGAGGAATTAAAATCAATTAAGAGTAGAGAGAGAAAGTTAGTTATGAGTATGAGTGACAGAAAATTCAAGAGAGAGAAGTAAAATGAAATTTGTAATATATATAGAGAGAGGAAATTAGGGTTGTTTAGGGTTAAATAATTAAAATAAAATAATTATGGGTATTTAAAAATTAATCTAATTACAGAATATTTATCTATAATTAAAAACGTACATGTTGTGCTATTACAACAATTGATACGAAATAGCCGAAAAATACCCATATTGTACAATTAAACAGAAATAATTAATAAATAAAATATATTTACTTACATTTAAAATCCAATAATTAGGGGATAATTATATACATAGCAAAACGTACTATTTATATTAATACGACTGATAATATATTGTAGGTGTCTAAAAATACCTATAGATATGAATATCCCTATCTAAGTCAGATGAGATCATTCAAAGCCAAAAGAAGCAAAGGAACATGTGAAACAACATAGAAGAACAATATGAACACCCGCGACAAAGAACACTGACGCGCATAGTCGCGGCAGTGAAAGGTGTTGTGCATACAAACAGAGTGACGCGCCTTTGAAAAGTTGTAGAGCTCTTTGATAGCTTTCTAACGCATCTTGGATCACCTCATTCCGAGATCCGACGAGAAAGTTAGAGCCAAAATACCCGAGACAGCGCAAACTACCTCGGAGGTGCGCGTCAGCATCGACTGCCACGGTAATAGCGCGGCAGTACAAGATGACGCGCAAGAAAACATAGTGATGCGCTAATGGGGAGTTGTAGATCTCTTCGTTAGCTTTCCAACGCATCTTGGATCATCTCATTCCTACATCGGACGGGGAAGTTAGAGCCAAAATACCCGAGACAGCGCGAACGGTCTCGGAGGTGCGCGACAGCGGAGACTGCTGCGGTAATGTATCGTACATTTAAACCATGATATGATCCAAATCTGAAGAATCTCAAAAGACAAAAGTTATAGATATCTTTGTCAGCTTTTCAACGCATCTTGGATCACCTCATTCCGACATCGTACGAGGAAGTTAGAGCTAAATTACCCGAGAGGTACGCGGCAGTGGTAACTGCTGCGACAATGCGCGGCACCATCTACTGCCGCGGCCATTGAGAAGCTGAACACGTCATTTTTGACAGTTTTTTTGAGTTTTGTGCGGTACACATGGCTTATTAACTGCTGGGGTCACTTATGAACGTGGGGGAAGCAGTTACAAGCGAAAATCATGCCCACTACCCACAAAAATCGTGGCATTTAAGGAGTTTAAAGTCGTGGGATGACGGTTACAAACTAAAGAGGGTAATCGCTCCTATAGCCACGTCACCCCCCAACTGCCGCGCCTAAAAGGGAACTTCTTCAACCGCGTCACCCCGGACTGCCGCGCCCAAAAAGGTGAACTTCTTTAGCCGCGTCACCTCCGGCTGCCGCGCCCAAAGGGGTAGTTGCTCATCGGTTATTTTATTCAGTTATCATCCAAGAAGAGTGAACATCTTACATCGATAAGATATTCGCTTCAAATTCTTACTTCGATAAACGAAGGAGAATACCTAAAACCTTCACGGTTCAACCAGAATCTGTGAATCGATGGTCCATGGGCTAACGCACCCCCGGCACAGGCAAAGATCCCACGCAAGCAGCGATCCAAACAACGATCCTGCGTTTGTTTCTAAGGAGCTTGTAATTTAATTTTGTTGTAAAGAATGGTTTTACAAAGCACGAAGCTTACTCTTTTGTATTCATTATAATTGATAAACAGTTATAATGAATTCTACAACAGAACTTGTTCCTGACAAAAATAAACTGGCGACCACAGTGGGAGCCAACGGTCTCGCTGCCGAGACCGTCGTGTCGCAGCCGATCAAGATCCCAGTTGAATCCACGGTTGAGTACGAGTTCGACCAAATCAAGTTTGAGGAATATCTCTCATCATCCTCTTCAAGATCTTTATTGTCTCGCAAGTACAAGAGGATCTCATCATTGAAGAAGGCTTACATGCCAAAGAAGGCCCAAAGTGAAGACTCTCACCCAATCGTTGCCGAGGCCTCCCCTCACAACATTATCCCGGCGACCCCCAAAGCCGGAAGCTCTGCTCATAATGATTCCTCCCTAATTAAGGAATCGTTTGATCGAAGTTCTCCAACTCTGACGAAGAGGGCTCGTCAGAGGCAACGCCAACGTCTCGCTCGTCAAATGGCTAAGGCCTTGGGACAAACCGACGGGGTTCGCTGCTACACAGACCTAGAGTTGAAAAAGCATCAAGTGGTCCAGTCGTCCCAACGACAAACCACCCACATCTCTGCACAACTCATGATGGAAAAATGGACTCTCGTCAAAAGAACTCGTTCGACTCTCAAAGAACGCATACAAAAGCGTAGGGCAAACGCCGCTCGCGCCCGTGCTCTTTTACAACAAAGACGAGAAGGGAAGAAGAAAACAGTGTCTAAGGAAGCACCAAAGAATCACAAAACAGGGATCCCCAAATCCAAACTCGTACGAAATTGGGTCTGCAGAACACAACCTTTACCGTGGCAGTGAAGACTGCCACGGCAACCGCGACAGCTCATACTATCACGGCAGCTCCTTCAACCGCGGCAGTCTCCGCTACCGCGGCACACTATTCGACCGTGACACCAATCACTGCCGCGGCCAAAAGAAGTTTCACAAGAGCACTCCTTCGACTCCATCAACGGTCGTTCCAAGTCCGTGTAGTGTGTTAACATCCGCTGTGTCACTAGTGAAACCCTAGGTCAGTCCTGACCTGTCAAAATCCAAAATTATAATGGTGGATGGCCTCGATCCTTTACCTGAAGATCGAGGCAAAGCTCCGATCAAAGAATGCTTGGGTCCGGTGAATGAACCCCAAATAGATTCTTACACTGAGGGTCGTAAGTATCCTCCTATCAAGTCAAAACAACTCCAGGATGGGAAAACCCTAATTTCTACCCATTTGGGAGTTCGTAATGAAACTCAGGAGCCCGTTAAGATTTCATACCCACAAGGGGGTGGTTCTAAACGTGTGACTTCTAACATAACCTTGGATCGTTCAAAGACAATAATAAGTTGTCCTGAGAATGCCAACAAGGTTTTACATCCTCAAAAGAAGACATGTTTGTCAAAAGACATCGTTATACCTGCGAGGTCATACCAACAGATGATAAGATTTTCCGGCAATCATACCGATGAATCATACTATCAAGCTGGGGGTGTGAACAAAACTCGAAAGAGAATTGTCCGGGAAATGAGCTCTCATTGTTCCTGTTGTTGGACCCTAGAGGGGGGGTGATTAGGGTCTTATGCTAATCTAATCCGATTTAAATGCCAATTAAAATTACTTAACAAGTATATTCTTGCAAGATAGATATGCTACTAATTATGAGCAAGAATATGCAATATACACAATGAGATATATCCTATATGATGAAAATATATATGCAATGATATATAAACTAATACAAGATGATATATCCTACCAAGGAGATATACAATATGATATATGCTAGGATATGCAAACACAAGGGGTAAACAATCTAAACAAGATAGTGGATCATATAACTAATGAGCTAATGACAATGGCGATACAAGATATGAGCATGAATATGAATGAACGCCAAAGCACACTCAAACACACAGTATGATCACGGAGTTCGGACCTTCCGTCCTACGTCTCCGCTCCCCACTCCCGAGGAGAAATCCACTATCACAATCCGGTTTGGAAGCCGGAACTTCTACACACCTCACAATGTCGGTTTTCAACGCTCACCGAACAACGTCACTCCTCACAATTTTCTTCACGGAGTTCAGTCCCCTCGACCTACGTCTCCGTTCCTCTCCTCTAGGAACTACACACTCGGTTTTCTAGCTTACCGAAAACTTTACAATCTCACAAAGTAACAAATATGAATTTATTCTCTACAATAGATGAGAACACAATTAAAGCACAACTCAATGTTACAATCACTCACCACTCAACTATACTATGTATGTAAATACTAAAAGCTCAATGTGGGTGTGTGTAACAATGAGTAAATAAAATCAATTCAACTAAACTCAAATATAAAATCTAGCTTAAGAGCAATGATAATCAAACAGTTATATAAGTATAAAGCTAGAGTTTGAGTTTAGAAAAACTTCTCTAAAACACAAAGAAGATGATGAAGAAGATTGAGAAAGAATCCCCCAATCTGCAGTAAAGCTTCCTCCTTTGTAAACAAAACCCAAACACACTTAAACCAAACTAAAACTGTTTAAACCCTTGTTTAATACTTGGTTTAAAAACTTCTTGATTAACTTGAAAAGACATCAGTAATGGGGTATATATACCCCCTCAAAGCTCAGCCAAAATCCCAAAACAGAAAGACTAAAAAGCCCCCAGCAACGGTAATAAAACTAGCCGTTAGAAGCTGAGAAAGCGCCTGTCGGTCGACCGGAAAAGTCATCGGTCGACCGAACATTTCATCGGTCGACCGGACCGGTCGACCGACAACTTTCTGTCAGCCCAGTGGGATTTTGAGCTCAGGTTCGGTCGACCGGTACGGTCGACCGAATTCTGACATCCCAGAAAACAGGTTTTTGACACATTTTAAACAATTTGTAAAATATTCATTTGACTTCTAAAAATTATGAAACTTTGGGAAAAGTATTTAAACATGAAAACAAACATGTTACAAAAAGAATTTTCCAAATTGCATTTCCCATTTGTGAAAAATCATCATTTTGCAAACTAGTTCAAAAACACGAAAACTAAATATACATGTTTTTGACATTTGATATAAACCAACTTTTGAAGCTTTACAAAATGATTGTATAGACTTGATAAGAGATATAACACGTTGTTATGAAGTCTATAACCTAGAAATACAATATTTTCATGAAATTGCATATTCTATGCAATATATACAAAACACTAAATATGATTTCGTTAAATATAATCTTGTTAAACATGAAATCATATATAGGCATATAAACATGAAACAAAATAGTATTTTCCAATTCTATTCATTTGTTTCATATATAAACCCAAAAACATATGTGTATATATATATAACTGTATATATACAAAACCAAAACTTGTATATAACTATATACATAGAAACCAAAACTTATGTATATATATATATATCACTATATATATGTATGAAAACCAATATAATGTGTGTGTATAGAAAATTTGAGCTTAGAGTACTTAACACACATAATATAAAACCTAAACTAAGTTACCCAAGCTTGTTCTTGATCTTCATTGAGCTCAACTTGGTACACGTTGCGGATGAAGCTTGTAATTGGATCTTTAACTTGAATTGACGTTGCTTCACTCCACAATTCCGCCAACCTCCATTTGATATGATCATTAAGGCTCGATTCCATCCATCCTCCAACTACGTTGTTTGTCTACAAAACATAGGAATGTACAAACACTAGACAAACAACATTAGAAGTAAATTGTTTGTTAAACATCATCAAAACAAGAAGGCCAACACCTGTGCGCGACTCATTAGAGCAGTACTATCAGAATATGGCTGTTTCAAACGAGGAGTCATCCCGCAAAGAGCCTCAGTGCTCCCGAAACTTTTCACCAAAATGTCGAAGTCCAAACCGAGACATTTTCGCAAGAGAAGATCAGGTGTCCAAGATGACGAATTCCCTGAAATCACCATCAACATGGCTGATAAAGGAAAATCTAAGCGACATTCAAGTGAATCAAATCCTAACTTTTCCCTGAGAGGAAAAGTCAATTCAAGAATTGCTCAACGGATGTCCCGACCCCAGTTAGGAGCCATCAGATGTAGAGACTACAAGAGAATGCATGAAGGAATGTCATCAGAGGATGAGCTCTCGGACACTTGTTCTGCGATCGCTTCGGATGATACAGTATCTAGCACAGGGCAAACCAGAGAAGTACTCACAATCACCTCTGATCAGTTTGCTCAAATACTTCAAGAGGCTCTAGCCAAGCAACGTGAAGAAATTAGAGTTGAAATGAAGATGGAGATGGAGTTGGCTATTCAACAAATGAGAGAGTTGCTAGCTCAATGGCCTCAACCTCCTGAATCCAATCAGCGAGCTGAATCCAGGCGCCACACTCAGAATGTTATAGATGACAGTGATCTAGAAGTGGATGAAGTCATTATGACTGATACACCTCCCAATAGCAATAACGCTGGGGTGGTTTAATGGATCCTCCCAACAACGATATTGGGGGTGGTTCAATAACACCTCTTACAGGGGGTGGTCCAACTCATTCTCCTCAACGTCTTTCGAATAAAGACATAGATGATGACAAGAAAATGAAAGAGCTTGAAAACAAAGTCAATGCTTTGATGACGGCTCAAGAAGTGAAAAAGACGGGTATTCCATGTCCCTATCCAAGAGAATGGGATTCAATTCCATATCCGGCAAAGGTCAATCTGATTGACTTCACACCGTTCGACGGGAAGAGCTCGTATACTCAGCACTTGATTTATTTCAAGTCTCATTTGGGAGTGATCTCTGGAAATGAAGCTTTGATGGTCCGGTCATTCGTTGGCACCCTTCGTGGGCCCGCCTTCGATTAGTACCGACGTCTCAAGCCAGGGAGCATCAATTACTGGGATGACATGAAAAATTTATTCCTTAGTAATTTCTTCGATGATGACACTAAAGTGTTAATCGGAACCCTTCTGAATGAGAAGCAAAAAGACAGAGAGTCGATTGATAATTTTATCAAGCGCTTCCGTAACAAAGCAATGAATTGCAGAGATCCTGTTACAGAGGAATTCATCCTGCAAACATGTCACAATAATCTCTCTATCGATGTTCTGGAAGCCCTGGGGGTCGTACCATCTAAAACTTGGAAAGATTTGAAAATACGTGGCGAACAAGCTGAACACTTTCTTAAAAGAAAGAAAGTTAAGAGAAATCAACCGGCGATATCTACAACCACTGCGAATGCAACTCTCGATCCGAAGTTCCAAAAGGAGTATTCTTTTGAAGATGATGAAGCTCCAGCCATCTTGAATACCTCATCGCCAATGACAAAATCGAGCTGCCACCTATTAAAGATCAGGAGGGCGCTAAAAGGACTATGGATCCAAACTACTGTGCATACCACAGAAGGGTTCTTCATCCCACCAAGATTTGCTTTGGACTAAAAAATAAAATCCAAGGTCTAATTGACTCCGGCGTCATAATGGCGAAACAAGCCAAATAAAGACGACATCTACTCCGAAAAGTATACGAGTATAAACTGCTTCTCCATGTAACTCCAAAAGGTATACGAGTATAAACTGTTTCCCGAACCACCGACCGATATAAGAGGTTAAAAAAAATTGCTTCCAAATGTGATTAGACTCAGGTTCACCTGAAAGCTGGGGGTGGATATGAGGTTATCATGGCTGAATACGAAGACAGGAACCAAGACATGATTCTATATCAAGAACAACAATGTTGCTCACAAACGAAAAGCTCCTGAAAAAGTACTATCCCTAGTACATTCAGGGTAACCTATTTAACAGGAAGTTTCTGGAGAATACTATATATGGTATTCTTAAGGATAACCCAAAACTAATCGATTGTTCAAGGTGAAAACCAATCATCTGAATAATCCACCTTTAATCATGATAAAAAATGATTAAGAACCTCCTGTTATGGCTATTTAATCATGTCCAAAATGATTAAAACCCTCTCACTGTGATTTTTAGAGTACTCTTTCTTCGAGATGAGATTCAAGGACTTCATCAAGTCGATCTTCCCTCATAAAACTCTGAAATCATTCATCTGCTGCTTAATTTTATCGGGATCAATTTTGCCAACTCCCACTTGGTTAAACCTTACTACAGTTAGGACCATAACCAAAATCCCCTCTTGATTCCTTCTATGAACGAGAGGTCCACAAATTGAGCGATCAAACCTTTAAACAGTTAGGATCGTATCAAATCCCATTCGGTCAAACCTTTAAACAGTTAGGACCAAAGCCAAAACCCCCTCTCGATTCCTTCAATGAACGAGAGATCCACAAATTGAACGATCAAACCTTTAAACAGTTAGGATCGTATCAAACTCCCACATGGTCAAACCTTTAAACAGTT
>BQKN01054259.1:0-12595 GCA_022839385.1 Asparagus kiusianus | reverse complement strand
TTGACTATGTACTCCAGTTTATTCCTTTCAGACTTTGACTATGTACTTCAGTTTATTTCGTTGGTGAGATGCGTTATGTCTTATCATTTCATCCAGTATTGTTGATTTACCTTATTCTTGCTTTGTACCTACACCTGTTGTTGTTTCCACTAGAGAGATAGTAATTGTGATGGTGAAACGTGTTATTGCACGGTGTGGTGCATGGCAGGTTTGACATTCTTGGTTTCACCTAGGACTGCAGCCTTGTGTGAACCCAGGGGCGTCACAGATGGTGAAACTTATCATAGCATGGTCGTTGGTGCTTGGCAGGTTTGACAATCCGGGTTTTATCTGGGACTGCAGCCTTGTGTGAACCCTGGGGCGTCATAGTTGGTATCAGAGCTCTAGTTCCTGCATCCTTAGGATCATTCCTGCGTCAAATTGTGGAGTTAGGATAGAGTTTCCTAGGGATCATGTATACAGTCCGCTAGGAATCCCTAGTATGAGTGAGGGCGTATTATATATATATGTACACGGAAAATCTACAATTTTTTTATGAACTATTTGCTTGACAAATTAAGCATGACATGAAATATAAGTGATACGATTTACTTATTGGTATATGTTATATGCTTCATGCTTGAGCTCTTATTTACTGCATAATAATCTTTATTTTGAAATTATAGATGTCAGGAAGAGGTCGTGGACGCCAAGTTTCTCATGCTCAGGGAGTTAGGCAGGAAGATAGGGAGCCCAAGCCACAGTAGGTTCCGTAGTACTTAGTGGATCTCATAGCACCATTGGCAGCTCGTTTGGCGGCTATTGAGGAGCAGTTAGCAGCACAGGTTTGTCCAGAGACTCCCGTTCCTGAAGAGGCACGCGTTCAGGAGTCATCTATTCGGGAGGAAGTATCAGAGAGGACACCAGTGGTCCCACAGGCACCACCAGTTGATGGCAGAGAAGCTGATCAGGAGGCTTAGCTTCGTTTAGTTGAGAGGTATCAAAAGTTGAAAGCCCCAGAGTTCCACGGTTCGACGGATTCTATTGCTACACACAAGTGGAAGGAGGATGTGAGCAACATCTTGGATATGCTCAATGTTAATTCGGTACAGAAGCAGAGGCTAGTGGCTTTCAGCCTCAAGGGCGATGCGAGAGGATGGTATCGACTTTGTTTCACCCCCGAGCAGAGGATGATGGCTTCATGGGAGACCTTTATATATCTGTTTGATGAGCAGTATGTTTCGGTTGCAGCGAAAGCCGGAAAAGAGTTAGAGCTGGCTCGGTTAGAGTAGGGAGATATGTCTGTCATGGACTTCGAGAGTAAGTTCATGTCCTTGCTTAGATTCACCGGCATGTGGCACGCAGTGGAGCGGCAGGCTCAGATGTTCTTAATGGGACTTCGTCCAGGATTGCGTCGGTATATTGTATCGCGGATGTTTCGGTCAGTACGGGAGGTAGTAGATGATGCCATGGCTCAGGAGACAGATACAGGCATATTCATCAAGGACAAGGGAAATAGCAAGTCAGGACAGTCCGAGGACAAAGGAAAAGGAAAGAGACCGTTTGGAGGCTCAGGAGGACCCCAGCAGCAGGGTAAGGGTCCGCATCATCAGGGTCCTCATAAGAAGGGTCACCGGTAGGACCAAAGAGCACAGCAACATCGCCAATTCCAGGGAGCTTATTATAATTGTAACAAGATTGGGCACCGAGCAGCCGAGTGCCGCAACGCACCCAAAGTAGGCCAGCAGGCCAGGACTCAGCAGCATCAGCAGAACCGTGCTCAGGGACGCGGTCAGAGCCATCAACCGAGGATTGAGGCACCTCCAGCAGTTTCGAGGATAGAGGGACAGGTTCGAGTGGTCCAGGAGATCCAGCAGAGGCAGATGGCACTATTCGCTCTAGGTGATGCAAAGCAGCAGACCTGTAGAGTGTATGCAGTGGTTTCTCACGATCATGGCGCGAGCGGAGCTGTGGTGGAATGTACATTCCGTGTGAATTCCTTTACAGCACATATTCTTTTTGATTCTGGCGCTTCACATTCTTTTATCTACTATGATTTTTCGATTAGACTTCGGCTCGTAGCTCAACCGTTAGATTTTCCTTTATCTGTATCTACTCCGTTGGGAGAGATGTCTCTGTTAGAGAGTGTTTGTAGGAGATGCATCGTCAGCTTGGACGATTCTGAGTTCGTGATCGATTTGATTATATTGCATATGTCTGAATTCGATGTGATTCTTGGTATGGATTGGCTATCTTCCTACCATGTGAGTATCAACTGTTTTGCGAAAACAGTAAGTTTGAGAGCATATGATGGATCAGAGTTAGTTGTAGCTACCTCCAGAGGCAACCAACTTGCGAAGTCATTTCTGGCGTACGTAGAGGAGGTGATATTGCGGGATTGGGGAACTGATTTGAATGAGATGCGAATAGTCTCAGAGTACCAGGATGTCTTCCAGGACATACCAGGATTACCTCTAGTGAGAGAGGTCGAGTTCTGCATAGAGTTGCAGCCAGGCCCTGCACCAATTTTTCGAGCTCCTAACCGTGTGGCGCCTGCTGAGATGAGGGAGCTACAGATCCAGATCAATGAGTTGTTGTCTCAGGGCTTCATTCGACGTAGTCATTCTCCGTAGGGAGCACCGGTCCTCTTTGTGAAGAAGAAGGACGGGAGTATGCGATTGTGTATAGATTATCGCGAGTTGAACAAGGTCACTATCCGCAACAGGTACCCATTACTGAGGATCGATGACTTGTTCGACCAATTGCAGGGAGCGTAGTGTTTCTCGAAGATAGATCTTCATTCCGGATATAATCAATTGCGGGTTCGGGAGATGGACATCCCTAAGAATGCTTTCTTTACTCGATATGGGTCTTTCGAGTTTCTTGTCATGCCATTTGGGCTGACCAATGCACCCGTAGTATTCATGGATTTGATGAATCGGGTTTTTTGTCCGTACATGGACCAGTTTGTGATAGTTTTCATCGACGATATTCTTATTTACTCGAAGTCGGAGGCACGAGCAGCATTTAAGGTTAGTATTGCAGATATTGAGAGAACACTAGTTGTATGCTAAGTTTAGCAAATGTGAATTCTGGTTATCAGAGGTCAGATTTTTGGGCCATGTTATCAGCCGGGAGGGCATTACAGTAGATCCAGCTAAGGTAGAAGCCGTACTTGATTGGGATCCACCAAAGATAGTTACCGAGATTCGTAGCTTCTTAGGCCTGGCAGGCTATTACAAAAAATTCATTCAAGATTTCTCAAGGATTGCCACACCACTTACACGCCTTACTAAGAAGCGTGTACAGTTCATTTGGAGCACAGAGTGCCAGAAGGCATTTGAGACTTTGAAGACTAAGTTGACTTCAGCACCAGTATTGATTATTCCTAGCAGTGATAAGACTTTTGTTGTCTACACTGATGCATCCTTATGAGGTCTTGACAGTGTATTGATGCAGACCCAGAGAGTCATCACCTATATTTCGAGGCAACTGACTCATGAGCAGAATTATTCCACGCACGATTTGGAGTTAGCAGCAGTGGTCTTTGCATTGAAGGCGTGGAGACATTACTTGTACGGAGTACAATTTGAGCTATTCACAGATCACCAAAATTTGAAGTACCTCTTTTCACAGAAAGAACTCAACCAGAGGCAACGACGATGGGTAGAGTTTAGTAAGGATTATGAGTTTGCCATACAGTATCATCCGAGAAAGGCGAACGTGGTAGCAGACGCATTGAGTAGGAAGTGTCGTCACGGACTAGCAGCTTTGAGGTGTTCACTATATCGAGATCTTTATACCCTCAGCCATTTTGATTTCAGGCCAGAGATTGGCGTGAATCGCGCGTTCTTAGGAGCGTTATCTGTTCAGCCATCTTGGAGAGATAGAGTAGTCGGAGCTCAGTTAGAGGATTCTTGGATTCAAACCCGCAAGAGGGAGATCTCCAAAGAACCCAAGGATGATTGGACTATTGGAGTAGATGGGGGATTGAGGAAGAAGGGCAGGATCGTTATGCCAAACAATCTACAGCTGAAAATGAAACTTTTTGACGAGGCGCATCGTAGCAGATATACAATGCATCCAGGCACAACGAAAATATACAAGGATTTGAAGAGACATTTTTGGTAGAGTGGTATGCGCAGAGAGATTTCAGATTATGTGGCTAAATGTTTCACCTGCCAACAAGTTAAGACAGAACATCAGAGACCTGCAGGAACCCTACAGCCTTTACCTGTTCCCGAGTGGAAGTGGGCAGATATTTCCATGGATTTTCAATGTAGGGTTGCCTAAGACGAAGAAAGGAAATGATTCTATTTGGGTTATAGTGGACAGATTGACTAAGTCCGCACATTTCTTACCTGTGAGGACGACTTATACGGCAGATACGTATGCGAATATCTTCATTCAGGAGATTGTTAGATTGCATGGAGTTCCAGAGACGATTGTATCAGATCGGGACTCAGTCTTCACATCTTATTTTTGGAGGAGTTTCCAGGATGCTTTTGGCAGTCAGTTGTCATTTAGCAGTGTTTTTCACCCCCAGACAGATGGTCAGACCGAGAGGGTGAATCAGATCTTAGAGGACATGCTGAGAGCGTGTATTTTAGATTTTTAGGGTAGTTGGGAGGACCATATCCCACTGATTGAATTTGCATATAATAATAGTTATCAAACTACCATCGGGATGACACCGTATGAAGCTTTGTACGGGAGACCTTGCAGATCGCCTATATGTTCGGCAGAGCCAAAGGATAGTCTATTGATTGGTCCAGAGTTAGTTAGACAGACAACAGAGAAGGTAGCATTGATTCGAGAGCGTATTCTTGCGGCGCAGAGTCGACAGAAGAGCTATGCAGATCAGCGGAGACGACCTTTAGAGTTCCAAGTCGGAGACCCGGTCATGTTGAAAGTATCACCGATGAAGGGCGTTTAGCGATTCAATAGACGGGGAAAGCTTGCCCCGAGATATGTTGGTCCTTTCAGGATCATCGACCGCATTGGAGCTGTTTCTTACAGATTAGATCTTCCAGGATCGATGTCGAGTGTACACGACGTCTTTCATGTTTCGATGCTTAAGAAGCATCTGCGGGATGATGAGCAGCAGAGAGTGATTGATTCACCAGAGATTGAGATTCAGGATGACTTGACTACCGTAGAGGTACCGGTATGCATACTTGCTAGAGAGAATAAAAAGCTTAGGAATAAAGTCATTCCATTAGTGAATGTTCAGTGGAACCAGCAAGGAGCCGAAGAGATTTCTTAGGAGCGCGAGGAGGATGTTCGTCACGACTACCCACACTTGTTTGGATAGGTATGATGTTGATTGTAGGTGTAAATTTCTAATTTTCCCGAAAATGGGGGATTTTGTTTGTATTTATAAGAAAGCTTATTACAAACTAAATCAATCTGAATTACAACAGAAGCAGAGGGAAGGCCCTCTTTGTTTAATCATGGGGACTTTAAGGTAGCTACAGGATGCTTCGCTCGGTGATCGTGCCGAGTCTGCCTCCCTTGGACAATTCGACCGAGGTTGTTGGAGAGCTTCAGTACTCAGTAGAAGCTCAAGGTGAAGGAGTTTGTCTCTTCTGGCTCGCCGGCGATCAGGGCGCGGAGCTAGGAGATGGCGCTGTAATGCTAGGGTATGCAGAAAGCCTCTTCCTGTCTTGATTGATCAATCGATCGATCCCCTTCAAGATACTGAAAGAAGCCTTTTAATAGGAGAGAGACAGTTTGGCTGTTCCTGGTAATATGGGATGTGACCATACATTGTTCAGAGACATTCCGCTGTTCCTCTGTGCTGCCAGCGGTCATTCGATGAGCCGCATGTTGCGTCACGTCGTGTAGGAGTGGGAAAGCCCCTCCTCGTACCCATGACAGCGGTTGCCAATTGCTTGAGTGGATCTGACCAGCTCATCGAGCGCCGACGGCTCTTGCTCCCGGTTTGGACGAGTGAGGTAAGCAGCATTTATGAGGGTACCGGCTACTCTGGCAGCTGTCTGCTCAACCACGCTGCGAGCCACCGAGTGGCCATCTGACGGTCCTAGGGTCTTGTGCCTTCTCTCCTCTCCCTATGTCTTGATAGAGGTTGGAGAATGGATGTCGCGTGTCTGAGTGAGCTCCAGATAGCTTGCGGCGCGCCGACGGTTTCGGTTTTCCATTCTGATGGGTGAGGTGACCTGCATTTATGAGTATGCAGGCCGGTCCGGCGCCTGTCTTGTTCGTTTGAATTGCGGGCGGCTGTCTGACGAATCTGGAGCACTGTGCTCCCTCCCCACGTATCACGGGAAGTAGGGAAGGTTCCCCCTGGAAACCCGGCTTTCGGCTCACGTAGGTAGACGTGGCCCTCTGCTAGCAGATTTGGCTCATGAGGGCGGATTCGAATCTCTGCGAGCGGACTTGGCTCATGAGGGCGGATTCGAACCCCTACGAGCGGATTTGGCTCACGAGGGCGGATCCATTCTACTAGTGGGTCCATACGACTTGGTGCGTGAGGGCCCAGGTGTGCTGTCGAACCCGTTTCATGGCGACATCCCACTCTTCGTCTTAGTGAATGGTCTTGACTTGTGGGCGAATTTGTTTGCTAGTCCGCCGCGGTAATTTTTACCGTCTACAAGACCCCCTTTAAAGTTTTCAGACCAAAACTGGCTTACGTTGGTCTGGAATACATTGAATAAAGAAATTTTGGGTGAATCAAGTGCCTTAGGATTTTTAGCAAATCCTCAGCTATCAACGGATTTGATCTGCCTTTACCGATTACCGTTTGAATCGGGCTAGCCATACTATTCCCCTCAGCATGATGAGTTGTCGAGTGGTTTCTCTTAGGCTTAATGCTAAGATTTCTACTCTGACCCCTAGCCGCCTGGGGCGCGGGTCTAAACAAAGTCACTTTGTCGATTTCACAATGTTGGGCGAATCGTCTGTTTCCCAAGGGTGGGTGAGTCACGCAGGCGAAGCTGGGCTTTGATGGCAAAATTTTCGACCGTCTTGCGGATTTCATTCAAGATTTCATCGTCGAGACTTTTCCCTCAGGCGAAAGTAGGCTTAGTGTGAGCAAACCACGTGTCCACCGGCGGTGCTTCGTGCCCTTCCAGCTAAGGCGGCATGGCTTTATCGTGATTTGACAGTTCGACGTCCACTCCGCGTGCCTTGTTCTGATCGTGGCCGTGGTTTTCGAATCTAACCGTCGGATGCAACCGCCAATCTCAGTTCATTCGATGTACCGAGGGTGATCTGGGCCGTCGATCTCGATCGTGTCCACGTCTCCCGTTCGTGGGGGTTTCGCCTTTCAAGGGTGGTCGTGGCCACGTGGGAAGTTAGGTCTTTTTAAACGAGCCCTCTTCTCCCCTCGAGAGCTGCCGTGTTTAAAAATCTTAAAAACTTTTTCAAGGAGATAGAGTGCTGCTTCGTCCTTCAATGGCGCCACGATCCAAGAAGTGTATTGCAAAGGGAAAAGGGCCCGGACGCTTTTCTGACCGTCTCTCCGCCGGTGCGCCCCTCCGCATGCCGGAGCCGCGTTCAGGTAAGTCGCGAGATCCTCCTGGTGTTGGGCCTGGGGGAATGAGTGTCGCTCATCCTTCTGAAATTCCGCCATCCCTTGGTAGCCTCCCCGATTTGGGGTTAAGTTAGCCCTATTTGCCTTCAGAGGGTGATTTCTGTCTCCTCGGGCGAACTCAAACTCTAACGGGAAGAGGGGAGGGGCGAACTTTGCTTTTGATAGGCGAGTTCGGCCCTTCTTTGGAAGGGGGAAGTATCGTCTGGGATAGACCTTGTTCGAAGCGGGTTTCCCCTTTCGACAAGCGAATTCGCCCATACCTGTTCGATAGGCGACATCGCTCTTACAGCGGATTTTGTCTTGACTGACTTCTTGCTCTTTTTCGCAGCAACTTTTTCTGATGAGGCTTTTCCGGAGGGTGTGGCCGTTGGCCACGCCGGGGGTGTGGGTTATACGACACCTCGGTTTCCCTCTCTGGCTCCGGTACCCGCGTTCACTGTTGATAAGCCTCATGGCTTGGTGAAGAGGGACTCGGACGGGTATCACCTGACATTGCGCGAGTTGACGACAGATGCGGTGCTGACAGATGATGTCAGGACAGAGCTGCCGAAGCCTCAATTTCTGTTCGGTGATGCAGCGACAGATCCTTCTATTCTGCTGCTCAAAGAGAGCAGGTGGTTCCGTACGGTGGAAGGGACTCACTATTATCTCTCTAGTATGCCGAGAGGATTCTCGATCGTCGAGCTACGGTCTTTCGCGGTCCCTCGTGTGATGAACTGGGACTTGACTCCAACTCAGGATGGGGTCACCTGTGCCGTTTTCACGGGCTCTTCGGCCAGGTATGGGGTGGAGAGTTCTTGTAAGCGTGTGACGGGTCTGCGCCCTAGCCTGCTGTCCAATGAGCCGCCGGCAGGGGAGACGACGGCGGTAGCGGAGACTTTTTGCCATTGCTTCTTCCGCATCGGTGGGAGATTTCCCCCAAAAGACTTCAGAGCCCCGGGGTGGGTATATTCGGCGCATGGCAGCGACACTTGGTGGTCCAAGATTACCGATTATGTCCTGGCCGAGAATTCCGACCTCAAGGATTCAGAGCTGTATGTAGCCATTCAAGCCACTCGGCATGGTTTGCGGATCAACGCTTCCCAGTTCCACAGCATCCTGGAACTATACTGTGTGGAAAGCAGTACGTTCTTCACCCCCAAGGTGAGCTTGGCATTACCCCCCATGAGATGTACGACATGTCAGGGATGCCTCTGGGCGACTTTCCCAATGAGGAGTACGTCCCCGATCAAGACGAGATTGACCAGCTCTCGAACCATTCCCCCTTAGCGGTTGAAACTCTATGGGAGTTACTCTGCCACTACCACATCTGCCTCGGTACTTTAGGGGCAGCGGATCACAAGGGGAAGAAGAAGAGGACTCCGGGCATCAGCCACAAGAATTGGGCTGATTATCTGTTCCCAGGGAATGATGTCAAGGGGAAGCCAGCTCTCCCGCTAGGCGAATGCGACCAATCTGAAGTGGAGGTGAGAACAGCCGAAGAGGGGAGCACCATAACTCTCGAACGTGACGAGGGCGGATTTAAATCTGGTACTGTCCTTCACTCATTCCATCATCAGGCGAAGTCCCCCATATCTGGGAAGGCTCTACTCGCAGGGTACCTCATGTTATGGCTGAAGAGGTGCGTAGTCCCCACTCACTCTTTCGAGGCGATTCCTGTGGAGGTCATGTATCCCACGGTCTGCTTAGCCTACGGGAAGTCCTATGCCTTGGTGTCGGTGACGATAGCGTGCATTCACCGGGGGCTCCGCACCCTGACGGCCCAATTCTGCTGTGTATCGGCCATCGATGAAGGGGCAGGAGAGATTATCAGGACCCCCAATCCTAGGGTGGGGCTGTCCTATACTTATTTGATGGCATAGTTTGTTTGCCATTGTGAGTGTTTGATGAGCGCCCCTGCGGCTCTTCAAGGAGATAAGTTTATTCCGTTCGTCGAGCGCTTGGAGAGGTGTTCCTGGAAGTGTAAGGACATTCCTGACGCGCGAAAGACGCTCTCCCATTTTGTTCACTACAATTTTCGCCGTTTCTTTCCCTATTTCCGCAGAGGTGGATACAGGAGTCCCTCAAAGATGTGCCGACGGCGGATCATCACACAGTTCTTTCACGCGGCGCCTTCCGCTGGTTGGTGAACATCCGGCCGGGGTATCACATCCTACGAACGGGCTCCATGTGCTATCTTGAGCCGTATGTCCCTTGCAGGTTCTCTCGCCAGCTTGGGTATGACCAACTGTATGTTGGGAACGCCAATCCCCATCTGCACTTCGAAGGGGGGTTGATGGACGGAGCTCGGGGATGGTTCTGGACTCACGCTGGCGGTACCTATGCCCGCTTTGAACTACCTGTGAAGGATCGTGATTTGCATCACACTCTCCTATACTGCAGGTGGTATCGGGGTGCCAGTGCTGATCCCGAAGGCTTTTGGTTTGGTGGCTCGTGTTTGGCGGAACAGGGGCATATCCCTAGAAGGCCTCTACGTACTTTAAGACGTAGAGGCCGCCAAACCGTTAAGGAGTGGTTGTCCGAGGACCCGACTGGAGACACCGAAGGCGGTGACATGGGTCCAGACGAATCCGAGGCGCCAGAGACGTGAGCTCCTTCTCCTAGTCTTCCCTCGGATCCTCAAGGTGAGCGTAGGGAGCCTGTCGAGTTGACCCGAGTGGGTGAACGTTTGGAGCAAGCCCGGAGCACGATCGCTGGGCGGATGGGGATGCCCCTGTTGTCTCCAAGCAGTTCGTTGCTCACAAAGCGGCAGCGAGAAGCAGCGGAGGGTTCCAGAGCGGATGCGGCCAAGGAGGCTCGTGGTGAAGAGACTGTGGGGACCACCAGAGCGGCGGATAGTCAGGACGATACTGTCTCTGGGGCGGGATCTGCTCAACCTACCCCTTCTGCCGTGTCGCAGGCGGCTCCGGTGACTTCGAAGGACACTCTTCCTTCATCTGATGTGGGGCCACAGGCAGGGGTCTCAACGACTTCTGCACCCGCACCAAGTGGTAATTTTCCTGGCACGGTACTCTTGTGTACGAAATTGGGCTCGTATTCTCTGTCCGTTCATACTAAATTTGTGCATGTGCAGTCGAGAAGGCGATCCTCATTCCTTCTGACGAGGAGGAGGGGAGTGGAGACAAAGGAGAACTAGGGGGTTCAGGTAAGCATGGGTTTTAGCGTTGTTGATCCGTCTAAACCAAAGGGGCATTTATCAATCTTCTTTTTTGCATCCGTAGTTGGCCCTTCTTATGAAGCTACTGGCAAGGAGGATCCTCCCTCTTGGGAGGGTCACTCAGGAGAATCAGAGACGGATGACAACGCCTTGGTCCATGAGGCGCTATCGAGCGAGGAGGAAATGTCGCCCCCTTCGAGTCAACAAGGGGGAACCTCTACTTTCGAGGGAGCACCGGTCGGGGGTAAGCGTTCGGTGCGAGAGTCCCCAATTCAAGGGGGGACCCCCACTGGGCTGATGGCCACTTTCTTATCTATGGTGACCTGCTATCCTGCCGCTGCTATGCTGGTGGCACCAGCGGTCGTTCCAACTCTGGCGACGCCAATCGTTGCTTCCGCGGTCATGACCACCAGTACCTCCATTGTGACTTCATCTTCGGCCGAGGACGCCACTCTCTCTCCCTTAGAACGATGGCGAAAGAGGAAGGTGACACGAGCCCTGGTCAACTTCCAAGACACTCTGGCCCACTGCATCCAGTTGGCCTTGGAGGAGAGTTGTTCCTTTGAGGAATTCAAGGAGGATCTCGAACACGACTTGCACCTCCTACTTAAGAGGCTTGGCGCCACTGCGGCGAAGCCCTACTTCCGACGTCTGAACGAAGTAGAGAGTGCTGTTCAACAGCTGCTCGCCCTTCGCGCGGCAAGTTCCACTCTTGTTGATCTCGCCTCCCACGAAGTTCGAGTAGCTATGGCAGAGCGTGATCGCCGCCTAAATGAGACTATGTCAATAGAGATAAAGTTGTCAGCAGAGTTGGAGCAGGCCAAGACCGAGGATGAACGAGTGACCCACGAGCAACAGGCGGCCGATAATCGGCTCTCCCGACTTTCCTTCGAAGTAGAGAGGCCAAACAGGTTATAGCTAACGCACAGGCTTCCTTGGCCGTTCAAGAGAAGGCTCGTGAACAGGTGGCCAAGGAGCTGGAGGGCATTGAGTCTCGCCGGCAATTGGCCGCTGATTCTGTCGAAGAGAAGGATCGATCTCTCAAGGATGTCAAAGTTACCATTCAGGACTTAGGGGCTGTTTGGTTGGTTTCCTAAAAACCAAAATATAGAAATGAAAACTAAGAAATATCAAAAAGTACAATTTCACACATTTCCATCCCTAAAACTCACCCACAACATCTAATAAAATATTATTTTTATCCAACAACTCATCCACCACATCTAATAAAATATTATTTTCACCCAACAACTCATCCATCACATCCACCACATCTAATAAAATATTATTTTCATCAACAACATCACTCAACTCATCTCATCTCATATTTAAAAATTACCCACATCATCCAATAAGATTGTGACAACTCATCACATCTAATTAACATTTCATTTCTTTGTTTTCATCCCAAAAAGTTGTGAAAACGCATTTCTTAATCTTGGATCACATCACCCAATAATACAATGACAGCTCATCTCATCTCATTTCATTTCTTATTTTTAAGAATGAACCAAACAAACTTTTTTAAGAAATTGGTTTCTTATAATTCATTTCTTTATTTTTTTGGCCAACCAAACAACATCAAAACAAGTTTTCTTAAAAAATCACTCACATCATCCTATAATAAGGTGACAACTCATCTCCATTTTTTTGATTTCTTCTTTTTTTTAGCAAACCAAACACTCCCAAAATAATTCTTTGATTTTATAGTTTTCCATTTCTTTGTTTTCCAATTTTTTTAGGGCAAACAAACAGCCCCTTAATCTCGCGTACAGAGGAAGATCTTCGTCGAGAGGTCCTAAGGAGGCTCGAGCTTCGCCATGCTGGGGAAATTCGTGAGGCAGAGCTGCGATTGAGAGCCTTGTAACTTGCCTTTGATTTTCTGTTGTAATAGGACTTCTTTT
>BQKN01054257.1:0-20712 GCA_022839385.1 Asparagus kiusianus | reverse complement strand
TCCAGCAAGCTTGGGAAGTGCTCTACATGCAAAACCGTTTTGCCGCTCTAAGTTTCAAGGATAAAGAAAAATGTCTTCAGGCTCAAATTGTGCGTTGAAGAGTTTTTGTCTAATCTAGTTTCTAATTCGTATGAAACGTCTTTTATTTCTAGAAAGTCTATTTAATTTATGAAAAGTTATTTTAATAATTTTACATTGTTTTACACCTTATGTAAGGGAAGCGAATGTGTGAGACTCTTTATATTCGCTATTATTATTTCGAAAAGTTTTTTCTTCTTAGAGTTTCTAGGATTTATGCCATTTTGCTCGTACATAATGAATAGTTATCTTTTCAATTACTCTTTCGCTACATTTATTGTGGATGTAAGTAGTCTAGTGCAAAAGCCCTATGAAAATCTAACAAGTTCACAATGGCTAGGAAGACAATAAAACCCGGGTATTTAAATGTTATGTTTGGTATCATTGAATTATCAATTAGTGACATTTAAAAAAATAAAGTTCGAAAAATAACCACAATGTGGATGTAAGTGGCCTAGCCCAAAAGCCCTACGAAAAGCACCCAACCCAGATAGTTTCTATGCATCTTTTTTTAGTCCCAGTGGTCTGTTATTGGCCCAAATATTTCGGCTGCATGTTTAAAGATTCTAAATGAGGGCTCGTCTATCAGGTTTTGGAATAAAACCAATGTGGTTCTCATCCCCAAAAAAGATTCACCTGAGACTGTGGCAGATTTTACACCCAATATGGTCTATAAGATTGTCACGATAACAATTGCTAATAGGCTAAAGCGAGTTCTTGGCGGATTGATCGAATGCTTTCAGAGTGCCTTTGTCCCAGGGAGATCAATTTAGGATAATGTCATTGTTGCTTTTGAACTTCTCCACACATTGCAAAAAAGGAGACGGGGTCAGTCTGACCATATGAAACTAAAATTGGATATGAGTAAGGCATATAATAGAGTGGAATAGGGGTTTATTGACAAGTCTCTTCAGGTCATGGGATTTCCAGATCATTAGAGGCATCTCATCTTGGACTGTATCTCTACTTCCTCACTCTCTTTCTGCCTCAATGGGCAGACTGTGGGTTAGATCACTCCTACTCGTGGTTTGCGACAAGGATGCCCACTATCTCCATATTTGTTTTTTCTCTGCACGGAAGCTCTCTCAGCACTGATCATCAGACAGGAGGAGAACTGTTCGCGGGAAAAATCAAATCTTTCTTCATTGCTGATTCCGTTACACTCTTAAATAACAACTTTTTGCGTTACAAAGATCCGGTCTTTTTATAAGAACCGGTTACAACGAAAATCAAAGAAAATAAAGAAAAATTACAACTTTCCTTATTTGTCGAACAAATCACAAGATCCTGTTATCCGGTCTCTTGCTTTTGTGGGTTGTTTGCCTGCGCCGGGGTTGTTTACCGTGGACCACCGCGCGATCTAGATCCGAGCAGATCTACGAAGTATTACGGGTATTATCCCACCAAGGAGATAATAGCCGGGAGGGATTGTTTCACCAAGGAAACAACCGCTCGAATCTCGGGATCAAAGAACCAAGCTTTGATCCGGAGTATAACGATGTAGATCTGAGGATTAGATTCCTTCGAACTCCTGCCTTGTTTGGTGCGGGTGCTCGTCAAGAACCGAATCCGAGTGTCCAAGTCTTCAAACCTTCAAAACTCCGAAGTGAGGTCACAATCCGGCAGAGTTTCGGCTCTCCAAAAGTTCTTCCAAAAGTCCCCTCAAATGAACAATCACCCCCTCTATTTATAGGGCACCAGAACTGTGCCCGCGTGCACAAGAGAGAGGGGGGAAAGGGAGCCGGCCACCTTGGGGTGGCTCGGCTCATGCCGAGCCACCTCAGGGTGGCTCGGCTTGGGCCGAGCCACCTTAAGGTGGCTCGGTTTCGGCCGAGTCCCCCCGGGTATGTTCCGTCATTTTCCCGTCTTTCGGTTCTTCGTTTGATTTGTATCGGACCTTGATTTGATAGCCCGGGTCTTTATTTGGCAGTAAATCCGCCTCGGTGTTTGAGTTCAAGTCCGTTTTGTTGTTTGGACGACTCGTTGACTTTCCGAACCGTTGGATTGGTTCCACATGCGAACGTATTCCGTTGCTTGCGTGCCTCGTCGCCTCGAACGTCCGTTGATTTGTCGAATCATCGTGCCGAGCTATGTTAAGGGACCTATAGGCAATTTTATACGCCTACAGATACCCCCTCCAAAGCGTTTCAGCCTCATTCTTTTATAGAAGAGTCTGGAATGCTTTGGATATGATTGCCCCTACCCTTCGTCGGTGTAACGGGACCTGGAACGACTTTCGTTCTGTATTCCTTCACTCCTTCGGGCTATTCGGTGCTTTGTCGAATGTCTGTAAGGATTCCGGTGCTGCATTTATTATCTGACCGTTGTCGGAATTTGAACTTTGACGTCGATTCCTGATTTTCCAATCTTTTAGTTCGTGCTCATTGGTTCGACGTACAACTAACCCTCGGTTGTTGGCGTTGAGTTTTCATTTGCGACGCGTTGTCTGGCGTCGTGTTATTGAGTTATCCTTAAGAATATTTTTTTAGAAAAATATTCTCAAGGAACTTCTCAATAAAAATAGGGAATAGTTTATACTCGTATACCTTATTGGAGTATTTCCGTGCCCAAAATGGGCTAAACCGGCTTGAAAATGAGCCAAAAAACCAGTAATTTAGCTCAAAAAAATTTTTTCGTTCCTTCCGAATGTATGGGAGAGATAGGAATAAACCAAGGGTGAGACCCTCAGTTGATTTGAAGTCGTTTCGATGCTCGATTCAACCCCATTTGGATTGATTTGGATTGGTCTGGTCTGGTTCAACTTGGTCCGGTCCGGTTTAAGGCTGGTTCACCTTATAAAAGGAGTCCATTTTTCTTCTTTTTCTTCTTTTCTTTCTCCTCTCTAGGGCCGCCCCCCCCCCCTTTGACCTATTTTTGATTTTCTCTTCCCTCGAGCATCCGTTCTCCCTCAAACCTTGATAGTCGTCCCGGATCTAGGCTTCCTTTTGATCTTAGACTGAAAAATCTACCAAAAACTCCATTTTTTAGAATTCCTCTCAGGCCCCTCGAGCGCGTGGTTCAAGTTTCCTTAAAGATCCCATCTTTATTGGATCTCGAGCCTTTCTTCAGGTAAATCTTCCACAATCTTGATCTTTTTCATGTTCAACCCAATGTATAGAGTCGTGGGATTGTATGTAAGGGTTGAGGGTGTGATTTGACGCCTCGAGCTAATCTTTCAGGGGGTAAAAATTGCAATTTTGAGGGGTTTTTATGCAAAAATTAGGGCTGAAATTATTTTTTCAATCTAACCCCTTGAGTTATTTTGCAGGCCATCATGTCTCGTGCCCCAAGAGGTCGTTCCCCTGCTGTGTCGGTTGATGGCGCGCCTCCCTCTTACGCTGGTGAGCTACTTTTTTGCAAATAAGCCCTTTTTTCTTTGTAAATTGATCCTTTTTACCTCACGTTGTTCTCCTTGGTGAGGCAATCAGGAAGAGCCTTGATTCTCCTTGGTGAGGATCGACGCTTTTTGGCATATTTGGGAATTTTGCAAATTAACCCTTTTTTCTTGAAAATTTGCAAATTGGTCCTTTTTACCCCACGTTGTTCTCCTTGGTGAGGCAATCGGGAAGAGCCTTGATTCTCCTTGGTGAGGATCGACGCTTTAAAGATATGTTTTGCTTGGTCAAAACCATATCTTAAAAATAAAGGGGGCGATTTGACGCTACATTGCGCTTTATAAGGCAGGGATATGTTGTCGACATACCCTGTTTTGTGATTGCACAATGTGGCCAAATCGTCTCACCCTTTATAAGGCAATGACTCTATCTTAGCTATTTGTAAGATGAGTTCAATTTCCTTTTGTAATTGAGACTAACCAGTGTTTAACTGTTTATTTTGCAGTGGGATACCCTTCTGGATCATTCTCATCCCACGCAGTATATGGGCGTCGTGGCGAGTATTACTCGACCTCCGATGATCTTTCCCCTATTCCGGTTACCCCTCAGTTTGCTTCGGGCACATCGACTGAGGTTGCCCAAGTGGTGAGGGAAGGTGGGCATCGAGCTATTCGCCAGCTGATTACAGATGCGCCTTTTGTGAAGGACGCCAGCTCTACTCAGCCTCTTCGGAAGAGCGATTTCTTATTTGGTGATTCTATCGACGACCCAGAAGCCGTATTTATTGATGCTGAGTATTGGCTTCATAAGACTGGCAGTGGCTTCATATACTTACCGGAGATTCCTCGGCATTGCTCATTGACTGAGCTCAGGCGTCAGACTGTGACGCGGGAGATGTCGTGGCGCCTGACGGAGGATCATGAGAGTGTCCATTGCGGCTACGTCACTCATCAGGCAGTTCCTGGCTCAAGCAGGAGTCATATCACCGGATTGCATCCCGGAGTAGTGGGACTAGATGCGCCACCACGTAACGAGCTCCTCGCCACCGCTTCTACCTTGAGGAACCGTCTTGCTGCTCTAGGACATGAGATGCCCGCGACGCGTCACAGGTTTTATGGTTGGGTCCATTCTTTGGACAAGTTTTGGTGGACCCGTATGACGACATATGTCTTGAGCCGATGGGGCGAAGAGTTGCATGCTTGTGGCTTATATGCAGCTATCCGTGCCACTATGTATGGCTTGCCGGTCAGCGCGAGGCACTTCTGCGCTTTGTTCGAGCTTTATAATCCAGACTCGAACACTTTTCTGACCCGACAAGGGGAATTGGGTTTGGCTCTTCACAAGATGCACAGGATTTCTGGCTTGCTCATGGGACAGATGTTGTATCAGGAGTATTTCCCCTCTAATCATGAATTAAGCCAATTGAAGGATCGCATGCCCGACCGTTATGAGACTCTATAGGACCTCACTTGTCACTATCATATTGCTTTGGCGCAGTCCGAGCCTTTAGCAAAGAGGACCAAGGTATGTGTGAGTCTGAAGCAATTTGCTAATTACTTGTTCAAGAATCTGGAGAGCAGTTCCGGCGAGAATATTTGTGAGTTGGCCACACTCACTCCTTCAGAGGTGAACAGTCTACTGAAGAAGATTGACGCTCACTCTTACACCACTGGCAGTCCTGAGGGTGGCTTTCCTGCAAAGACCAAGTTCAAGTCATTCTTGTGGCATGCTACCGCACCGATTCGACCGATGACTCTTCTTGCCGGCTTTCTTGCTATCTGGTTGAAAAAGTGCGTGGTTCCATATCAGTCTGGAGACGCCTTACCCTTGGAGGTACTTTACCCAGCAGTTCAGCTCGCCTATAAGAAAGAACTCTCACTTCTTCCGGTGATGGTGGCTAACATCCATCGAGGACTTCGACAGCTTTCCAGTGCCTTCACACGGAAGGAAACTGATTTGCCAAGTCAGATTCCCACTCTTAAGGTGGAGCTTCCGTACGCTTATTTGATGGCTTGGTTCGTCCTTCATCGCTCGGATATGATGTCGGTACCGAACGCTACAGACCACTCTGTTCCACTGTTACAGTTGCTTGAGAATGGCAGGTGGGAGGGACGCGGATTTTCTGATGTCAAACAGCAGCTGCAGGTCCACAAGTGTTGGGCATTTTCCACTTGTTTTCCGCAGTTCTCTGGCCGATACGACGAGTGTTTGATAGATGAGGAGAGGCCGAGAGAGTATCGGACTCACTTAGACATCGGCTGCTTCAACTGGCTGGTGAATATTAGGCCCGGCTATCTGACTTTTCGGGTGAGGGATCAGTGCTTCATAGAGCCATATCTACCCTGCCGATTCGCTCGCCAGTTTGGCTATGATCAGCTTTACGTCGGAAATCCTCGTCAGCAACTTTGGACCCATAGTGGTTTGGTAGACGGTCTCCGTGCATGGTTGTGGACCGTGACTGGCTGTACTGGTGCTAAGTTCAGCCTCCTGAGTGCTGATCGGCAGTTGAACCTCACTTTCTTGAGCTGCAAGTGGTTGTTAGCAGCCAACAAGACTATCCCTGTGAAGCCGATTGCGGAGCTAGAGGCTGAGGAAGCTTCTCAGGTTGATTCCCGTAAGATTCGGGAGAACGCTCGGTCACAAAGGACGCGGAACAAGACTCGCCGGATTGATGAAGAGGGCCAAAGGACATTCCATTCCACAGACGAGGCTTCAGGCGGGGATCCTAAAGATTACGATGACTTTTCCGAGCGAGGTTAATCATTCATCTTTTTTCTTCCGCTTTTCAGAATTATTAAAGCTGACAATGGTTTGATGTTTCAGGGACCATTGGTGATCAAGAAGAAGAGTTCCGTCCTCCTCCTCGAGCAAGACCTTCGACTATTGTCCCTGCTGCTAGGCGGAAGAGATTAGCCCGTAAGCCACGTGCAGCTTCCCGAGCCTCAGATATGGACCTTGCTGGTGATGATCCTGCTAGTGACGGAGGTAACATCTACCCTGAAAATCATCCTCTTGATTATTCTGAACATTGACTCATGCTTTTCCCTTCTCTATATAGGAGAACGTGGAGAGAGCAAGATGAGCCCCGATCCCATTCCTATATCTCCTGGTGAGTCTGACCCCCTGCCTCAGGTGAAAAGATCTACAGGAGTTGCTGACATCGGGGAGAGTGTCAATGTAGGATCTGATCCCGTGAATCCAGGTACATCTAACACTGACAATGTATTTTTTAGATGACGCACAAAGGAATTTGTGCATCGTCTAATTGTTTCTGTATTTCTTGCTCCTTCAGATGACCTGCAGGAGACGAATCCTGGAAATGAAGAGGCTAATGCACCCGTGAAAGGTAACTCATTTCCACTAGTTGTGGTCTCTTCATTCTTCTTTGGTATTTATATTCTCCCGTGTCAGACTTCTCGATTGATGACTTTGACGCGGAAGGCTTGTTTGCGGACACTCCTATGATGCACTTCATATATAGCTCTCCTCAGATTGATGACCAGTTACCTGGGGATATGTTTTCGGAGTCCACCTTCACTGAAAATCCTGAGAATGGTTCCTTTAAAGGTATATGTCTCCTTCTGAGTTGATTATAGGACTAGCCAATTTTGGCTAATGCAACTATAATGTGATGCCCTTGACAATTCTGACTTTATACTTAACAGGGGTTTTTGTTGAGAATGACCCTGTTGAGCCGGCTACGAGACCAACTGCACCAGTTGATGCATCCACAGCGGTTACATCTTCATCACCCCCAGCGGCTCAAGGGGAAGAAGGTATAAGTCAACTCATTGAGGAGCGCTATTCCTTTTTCTCATTAAGACTTTTGACGGACTTCTCCCTTTTTGTGTAGGGCGTTCTTCTCGTCTTCATGTCCTAGTGAAGGAGTTGTTATCTGACGATGATCCCGACAAGGTCGTCATCTGCATAGAAGTTCGCTCCTTCTTCTCCTTTGTGAATGCTATGATTGGCAAGCTCTTCCATGGTGGACTTTCACTTCACCAGTTTAAACCTCTCCTTAATTCCAGAGTCAATTTGATAAGGGAAGCAGGATATCCAGATTTGGCGAAGGCTATAGTTGACGATCTCGACTGCCTAGAGCATGAGCTTCAGATGTTTCGTGAGCTTCGAGATGCTGGTGCCTCTTCATTTATTGCTGCTGAGTTGGACACCCGCTTACAGTCACTGCGTGAGACTCAGATTCTTGCTAGTCTTGAGATTCAGATGCAGTGAGACCGGGTAGATCGGGTTGAGACCAGCCTTGCTACTAGATTATCTTTACTTGCCGAGCTCGACTCTTCCATTATCTCTTGTGAGACCAAGATAGACCAGCTCAGAAGAGAGCTCCGCAAAAAAGAGGAGACTTTGGGTATTCTTCAGATGACGAAGGCGCAGGACCAGCAGACCTGCACGGCTTTGTCTGATGAGTTGAAGTCTTTGAAGCAGAAGCTAGTTGAGACCGAGGAGACTGCTGCGAAGACTTCAACCGCCACCGAGGAGTCCATTAGAGCTGAACTTAGGCAAGCTTATGATGAGAAGCTTTCTAAGCTCAGCCAGCAGATTTTTGATCATGGGCTCGATGTATGATTTGGTTTGCTGTGTACTTTGACTTCTGATTCTTTTAGTGAGACTGGTTTTCATCTTTATTTTTATTATGATTCGTCATTCTGTTTGAAATGATTGACCATAATACTCATAGGATTTTTGGCAAACCCTCAGCCATCAACGGGTTTGATTAGCCTTTACCGACTATGTTTGCGTCGAAAGTTGCTGTTTTCATTGCTATCGAATCTATTACAACTTTAGTCATTACAATAAACTCGAATAAAATAAAAAGTTGATCTTTTTATAAGATCTCCTTACACAATGAAAATAAAACAAGTTTACAACTTTATCAAACAAACACAGAGATCGTTTATCGGTCTTCTGTTTGCGTGGGATCTTTGCCTCTGCCGGGGTTTATCCGTGGACCACCTTAGATCTGGATCCGATTGATGAAAAATTCGGCAGAGCTTCGTCTTCACCGAAGTAGTGTTTGATTTGAAGCGCTGAGATCGACCAAGCGAAATCAGAACTCTTCTCGAGATCAAGACCAAGCCTGATCTCAAGGAACGGACGGGAACGGGCTTCGGATCTCTCGAACTCTCCTTCTTTATGCTGAAGAACTCGCCAAGATCTGTCCATCCTCGCTGAAATTCGTACTCCTTTGACTCCTCAATCCGACAGCACCTCCTCTTTTTGATAATTAATCCGCCCCCGAAAATGGAGGCCTTTGGCTCGTATTTATAGGCCCCGGATACGGTTATTTGGATGAGAACAAGTGATTTGGCTCTATCTTCAGTTAACAACAGCCTAATCACATTTGGGGATGATATCAAGTCAGTTAGGAACCCCTGGAACAGATAAATCCTGTAAAAACAGCTTTAAAACCGTCAAAACACGTTTCAGGTTCTGGACTGCGCGCTGCGGGTCGGATCAGTCCGACCTGCACTTGCGCAGTCGGATCAGTCCAACCTTCACTTGCGCAGTCGGATCAGATCCGACCTGCAGTTGTGCAGGTCGGATCAGTCCGACCTGCGCTTGCGCAGTCGGATCAGATCCGACCTGCACTCGTGCGGGTCGGATCAGATCCGACCTGCACTTGTGCAGGTCGGATTGATCCGACCCGCGCTTGCGCGGGTCGGTTTATTCTGTCCTGCGCTCGCGCAGTTTTGCCGACTTATTCTTTTATGTTCCCTTTCTTCCGAGATTTGCTCTTTTCGCGTGTTTGGCCGATTTGTTGACTTGTATGCTTCGCCGCAAGACCGATCGTCGAATGCGCTTTAGTTAATATACGCGCGTTGATCGATGCGTGCGGACTAATTGGCGTGCGCGCGTTGACCGACGCGCACGAGCTGGTTGACGTGCACGCGTTTGATCGACGCGCACGAGCTGATTTGACGTACGCGTGTTGACCGACGTGCACGAGCTGTTTAGGTGAATCTTCTTGACTCGCCAATTCATTGCTTCGAGTTTCATGCGGGATTTTGTAGACAGTTTTAGACGCCTACAGATACCCCCTCCAAAGTGTTTCAGCCTCATTCTTTTATAGAGGAGTCTGAAACGCTTTGGATATGATGGATCCCCACCTTCAGTCAGTGTTAAGAGACCTACATATGATTTCGATTCTTGACTTCTCCATATTTTAGCATATTCCGTGTTTTGTCGAATAGCTAAGATTCTCCCGGTACTGCGTTTATCGTCTGACCGTTATTGAAGCCTTGAACCGGAATTGGTGAGTACACTTTGACTCGTATTATTGAGTTGACTTTTGGATTAATTATCTATGTTGCAACACGTTGACCGGCGTTGACCTAAGGCCACGCGTTGACCGGCGTCGACTTCAGGGTTTCGAATCGCTCGGCGCTGACTTTCATTGCAACGCATTGACCGGCGTTGACCTAAGGCTACGCGTTGGCCGACGTTGACCCTAGGGTTTCGCGTTAACCTGAGGAGAACCAGTTTATACTCATGTACTCCTGGGAGTTTCAGGAATCAGTTTAACCTCATGTACCCGTCGGAGGTTGCCAGGTTATCCTTAAGAATTATTATATGTAATATTCTCCAGGAACTTCCCGTCAAAAGTGGGAAACAGTTTAGACTCGTGGTCGCCGATTGGAGTTTGGATTTCGAATATTCCGATAATAGGCGAAAATATCGTGAAATCACCCAAAAATATAAAATTGGGTCCCGAATATTTCAAAAATAGGCGAAAATATCGCAAAATTATTTGGGAAACGGAATTGAACTCCGAACATTCCAAATATAAATGAAAATGCTGCGCAATTATCCGAAAGATGAAATTAAACTTCGAAAATTCCGAATCTGAGTGAAAATGCTGCCAACTTATCCGGGAGATGAAATTGAACTCTGAATACTCCAAATATGAGCGAAAATGTCGTGAAATTATCCGGGAGATGAGGTTAGACTCCGAAAATTTCAAAAACGGACGAAATCAGACAAAAATTCAGCAAAACGGGCCCTGAACTGGGTCTGGTCAGACGAATCCGACCAGCGTGCTCGCGGGTCGGATCAATCCGACCCGCGAGCACACGGGTCGGACTGTGTCCGACCTACAAAACACGGGTCGGACTGTGTCCGACCCGCAAAACACAGGTCGGGATGGGGTATATGGGATAAAAAAATCCCCTTCTTCCTCTTCAAAACTCCGGTCCCAATTCTCTTCTTCCCCACTGCGGTTTCTTCCCTTGAGTTCTAGTTATTTGAGAGCTCTCTTTGCCCAAGAATTTCTAACAAGATCAAGCTCTTCCCCCCTTTTAAAATCTCTCAACTTTGCTAAGATAAAGCCTCCAAACAAGTTCCTGATCTTTGGCCGAATCCTCATCTCCCCACAAGCTAGGGTTTGGGATTTTCTTCTTCTTCAAGCTCCACTCTTCTTGAAATTTGGGTAAGTCTTCTTCTATGGCTGGTTTCAATTTCAGTTTTGATTTCCTGCCTCTCTTTTTTTTTATTTTCATGCATATATATAGATGGCCGAAATTCTTGGGGGAAAACCGGAATTTGATTTGGGGTTTTGAATGGTGGCCGAAATCTTTTATGTGCTTGATCACTGCTATTTGGAGTTCATGCTTTGAACCCATGGTTTGATGGTTGGTGATGGCCGAATTTTGGCTTTGGTTGTGTTCATGACTTGATATTTGAAAACCTAGCTTTTCAATTTTGGGACAAAGTCGAGTTTTGAATTTGGGTTGGACTTATTTCCATCACGGTTTCTTTGCTTTGGGTGGTGGTCCGACCAACTGCAGGGACTTCCATGTAGAGGAGATCAAGAACATAGGAAATAAAAATCATATGGTTCCATGTCTTTCTACCATGTACACTGGAAGCAATTCCTTCAATATGCACGTTCCTTCATTGTTGGCATTCCGTCGCATTCTAAAACTGTAGGCTTCCATCGAAATTAAGCGGATTACTGTCTCAGTCGATTGTAGATACACCTTTCACTTGTACTCAAAGCAGTGCAGAATACAAAGCATCCAAAGGAAGCCAAGCTGAATTTTTTATTAATCCATACCTCACCCAGTCCTTATGTTATATATTTATGCCTTAGGAAGTGCTCCTGCACCATCGTCACTCCCTCCTCAAAGATGGAAGGAACATAATTGTCCGAAATAGTAACTGGGACACATTCATAAAAAAAATGAACTCAACGACTCGTGAGTTATTAACTACATAACCTCCCGGGCAAATGCAGTACTTGCTGCTCTTCATGTGTTGAATATATATCACCTTTCTTTTGAGTCCTCGAGGCAATGAGCCGTAGATCTTCATATCAGGATTTTTGTTCTCCTAATGCTGCAATAGGATAGAGCGAAGCTCACCATGAAGGTTGTAGGCGTGTAAAATTGCCTATAGGCCCCTTAGCTTAGCTCGGCACGGTGATTCGACAAATCAACGGACGATCGAACGACGAGGCGACAAGGCACGCAAACAACGAAATGCGTTCACGTGCAGGATCAAACCAACGTTTCGGGGAATCACCGAGTCATCTAAACAAGAGCGAACTCGGTGATATAACGATCGAATTAGGGTCAATCCCGGACTCGAACTCAGAAACGGATTAACTGCCATATTTGGAATCAAGTCAATGAGTCGATTCCAGAAACCGAATCAAATCCGAACGACGAAGAACCGGAAACACCGGAAAACGACGAAACGAACCAACACCCGGGAACTCGGCCGAAACCGAGCCACCCAGGGGTGGCTAGGCTCAGAACTGTGCGCGGGCACAATTCTGAGTGCCTATAAATAGGCCATGTGTTCGTTCATTTTAGAGGACTTTTGGTTAAACTTCTAAAGAGCCGAAACTCTGCCGGATTGTCATCTCAACTCGGAATTGTGAAGGCTTGAAGCTTGGACCCTCGGATTCAGTTTTCGGCGAGCACCCGCGACAAACAAGGCAGGAGTTCGAAGAAGCTAATCCTCAGATCTACATCGTTCTACTCCGGATCTAAGCTTGGTTCTTAGATCCCGAGATTCGAGCGGTCGTTTCCTTGGCGAAACGATCCCTCCCGGCTATTATCTCCTTGGTGGGATAATACCCGTAATATGTTTGTTTGTGGAAAATTTTGTAACAAGAAGATAATAAAAGAATTGTATTTGATTTATTCTCTCTAACTGCTTAGAAAAAGAATGTTTACAACTTTCTCAACTCTCGATTACAATTGGATTTCCTGATTACAAAAGAGAAGAGAATTGATCTGAATCCTCTCCTTTGTTTAAAACTGGGTTCTTCACGGTGGCGATGAGATGCCTCCCTCGAATGCTCGCGTCGAGTTTGCTTCTCGTTGACGATCCGACGTCTTGATTCACTGGAACGATATCTCCTCCTCACGTTTTGACGTTGTGGAGAACTTGCGTGGCAAGTTTGAGAACTCTGAATGAGTTTGTTTGATCTTAACCGTAATTGGTTAGACAAGCCAAGGATCTCTTCTTTACTGTTAAGGAGAAGGATCCCCAAAGCCCCTTGACCGGATCTCCCTTCGTGGCTGAGAAAAATCCGATCCTTAACTCTGTTGAGTTTGTTGATATTTATAGGGGGGATTAGGGGTGTAACTGCCCCCATAATCCGCACCCCAATGAGGGTTTAGTTGCCTCATTAATCGGTTGTAACAACCCACGTAAGCCACTCCTCAAATCGTGGGTGAGGAGCGGTTTTCGAAACTGCATGGATCGTGTTTGAATAGGTCAGAACCTTGACTTGCGTTCTGGCATAGATTCTGCGCTTGAACGCAGCATCTGCAAATGCATTCTACAGCGATATGGAGCTGCGTTGTGCAGCGATGTGAAGCTGCGTCCTGCTACGATGTAGAGCTGCGTTCTACAGCGATGTAGAGCTGCGTTTGGGCAGCGATGGAGCTGCGTTGGGCAGCGTTAGGGCTGCGTTGGATAGCGGTGAAGAGCTGCGTTTGGGCAGCGACGTAGAGCTGCGTTGGGCAGTGCTTGGAGCCGCGTTTGAGCTGCGTTTGGCAGCGGATCTGAGTTGCGTTTGCAGCGTTTGGAGCTGCGTTATTGCTGCGTTCGTGGCTATGAACGCGGTGCGTCTTGATGCTGGTGTGCGGAGAGGACTTCCGCAGCTTGATTTGAAGAGACCGTCGATTTGTAGTCTCTTTTTGTCGAAGCGTTGCAAAGATCGTCATTTTGTAATCTTTATCTTGGCTCCTTGAGAATATGAGAGTCATCAGATTGTAACTCCCGATGTTGATTGTGAAGGCCGTTGATTAGAGCTTTCATCAGTTGTCGTGTAGGTCGTCAGATTGTAACCTTCAGCGATCTATGTGAAAGTCTTCGAATTGTAACCTTCTGGAAGTCGTCAGATTGTAACTTCCATCATTGGTGTTTGATGGGGATCAGCTATCTATTGTGATTTTTAGACAGCCTACAACGTTGTAGATCTGCTTGGATCCAGATCTCGCGGTGGTCAACGGTAATCAACCCCGACGCAGGCAAAGAACCCCACAAAGCGAGCGACCGCAAAACAGGAGCTCGCGATCTGTTCAAAGGAAAGTTGTAATTTTTTGTTTCTTTCTTTATTTCGATCTCCATTGTAACCGGCTCTTATAAAAAGACCGGATATTTGTAAAACGCATAAAGTTGTTTTCAAAGTTTGTAATGGAATCCTCAATGAAGAAGAACACGATTTTCCACGCGAACAATCTGGCGACCACAGTGGGAGCCAACAGCTTCGCTGCCGAAGCTGGAGCGTCGCAGCCGCGGATCTCGATCCCGGTCGTGGAGGAGGTCGAGTATGAATTCGACCAACAGAAGTACGAGGAATATGTCTCCTCGTCCGGATCTACCTCCTCCCCCAAGTCCAAGAAGTCCCAAAAGCTCTCCTCTAGGAGAAAGGTGCGTTGGTGCGATGAAGTTGAAGCCACCAACGACGACCTCACCCCAATCGACGCCGAAGCTGCGTTGAGTGAGGCCCTACCGACCTCAAAGAAGGTCAAATCCGCCATTGAAGGCGTGGTGACTCTCTCCAAGAGAGCCCGCCAGAGGCAGCGTCAACGCCTCGCGAAGCAATTCGCCAAGGCCATGGAGTCCGTTGACGGGGTCCGTTATCATGCGGATCTGAAGAACAAACGAGGCAAGCAGCCTCAACAGCAAATGCAGGGTGGTTCCTCTAAACCATCAACTATGGAGTGGGTCCGTGTCAAACGGAATCGCTCGACTTTGGAGGAGCGCATCCGCAAACGCCGCGCGTTATCGGCGCGAGCACGGGCCAAAGCTGAAGAAGCCCGTCGGAAGCTGCAGAAGGAGGTGGTCAAGAAGCCGCCACCAACACGCAAGGTTTGGAGGCCAAAGTCTGAAGCGGTTCAGGCTAAGGAGCAAAACCCGCAGCCTCCGAAAGTTCGAACTTCGGCAAAGCAACCCAAACAGCCGGTGATTGCCGCAACTACCCTGGGAGATCCCGCGGGACCGTCCCAGAAGAAAAGATCAGTTTTGGAGCGCCTTGGTCCACTTCCGAAGGAACGAGGTAAAACTCCAATTCAAGAACGCTTGGGGCCAATGAAGAAACCCCAAACAATGCAATATGCTGGGGGTCGCCACAACCCTCAACACTTGGAGAAAACCGCGGCACCCAAGCGCACCACTTTGCGCATAGAAGTGCAAGAGTCCACTGAAGATTCACGCCCACAAAGGCGTGTTTCGAGGTGTGTGACTCTGGATGGTTCGAAGAAGACAATTATTCCTCAGAAGGAAACGTTGTCATCTGATGACGACAACGTTATACCTGAGAGATCGTGCCAACACACGATAGCTTGCTCCGACCTTCAAACGGACGAGCTGTACTATCGTGCCGGGAGTACGAGCAAAACCAGAAAGAGGAGCCCTCGAAGGCTCGAAACACAATGTCCTTGCTCGAAGCTCATTCGGGCGGTACTGTCGGAATGCGACTGTGTTAAGACAGTCCCCGAAAGAGTATCTGTGTTCGAAAGACTCAGTAAGGGAACGCCAAAACCAAAACATAGGCGCTTCCAACGAAGAAGGAAGATGGTCGAAGACGGTGAGCATTCAAGGGTCACTGCAAATATGACCAGTACAGGAACATCGGCTCAGGATAACCCCGAGACGATTCCAGAAACATCCCGACCCAGGACCCGTTTACAGTCTGGAGCCATCAAGCGAGGAACGTACGGTAGGGTCCGGACAAGAGTACCTTCGAGAGATGAAGAATCAGATGCTGGCTCAGCAGTGGCGTCTGATAACACAGTGTCCAGTGAAGGACAACCCCGCGAGGCGTTTATGATAAGCGCGGAGCAGGTGGCCAAGATGCTTGAAGATGCCATTGCCAAGCAACAGGAAACCTTTAGGTTTGAAATGCAAATGGCTATGCAAAACATGAGAGAGATGCATGACCAACAGATCCAAGCATTGAGGCACCAACAAGGTGAACCAAGTCGTCAGAACCAGAACAACCTGGAAGATGAGGACACAAATGAAGCTCGTAATACCAACAACCCTCCCATCAACCCAGGGGGTGGTAACGAGAACGCCAGTGAAGACACAGGTGAAAGCTTAAAAATTAAAAATCTCGAGAGCAAGATCAATACATTGATCTCTGCTCAAGAGACTAAAAAGACGGGCATTCACTGTCCTTACCCAAGAGAGTGGGAATCGATCCCATATCCGGCAAAGTTTAGTCTAATTAACTTCACGCCGTTTAATGGGATGGGTTCCCCTACTCAGCATTTGATTTACTTCAAATCGCACTTGGGAGTCATCTTAGGTAATGAGCCTCTGATGGTGCGGTCATTCGTCGGCACTCTTCGCGGAGCTGCCTTCGATTGGTATCGTCGCCTCAAGCCAGGAAGCATAAATAGCTGGGACGACATGGAGACCAAATTCCTTGCGAATTTCTTCGACGACGACACTGAAATCTCTATCGGGACATTGCTCGATGAGAAGCAGAAGGACGGAGAATTGGTCGAAGTCTTCGTCAAAAGGTTCCGGAATAAGGCGATGAATTGCCGGGACCCGATCAGCGAGGAGTTCATTCTTCAGACCTGCCACAATAACCTCTCACTGGATGTGTTGGAAGCAATGGGCACAGCTCCATCTAAGACATGGAAGGACTTGAAGGTCCGAGGCGAGCAAGCTGAGCGGTTCCTCAGGAGGAAGAAGGCGGAGAGAGGCCAACCGGCTACAAATCCTCCGAAGCAGAACTTCAATCAGAAGGGAAAAGGTAAAGCTCAGGTTAATGCTGTTGATGCTAACCAAACCTTTCAATTGCAACCTCAGCAGCAGCAGCAGCAACGAGCTCCACAGCAATCGCAGCCACATTAGCAGCAGCGGTCTCAGAAGCAAAAGTCTTCGGAGCCGAGGTTTCCCAAAGTCTACTCCTTCAAAGATGACGAAGTTCCCGGCATCTTCAAGTACTTGTTGGAGAACAACAAAATCCAGTTGCCGGCGATCGTGGATCATGAAGGAGCCACTAAAGTGACGGACCCGAAGTACTGCGCGTACCACAGAGCGGTCCACCACCCAACGAAGTCTTGCTACCATCTCAAGGATAAGATCCAAGCATTGATCGACGTAGGGGTTATAACTCCGAAACCGGCCAAGAATGTGAGAGCAAATGCGGTGTCAACCAGCTTTGGATCAGTGCCTACAGCTTGGTTTGAGCCGAAGCGCGTCACCAAAGTCGGGATGAAGACGGTGAATGATGATCCACATGGACAGCGCCAAAAGGGACTTGTGCCACACACAGCCCCGAACGGCGAAATCCTTTGGGTTCACCCCGACCTGATTGAAGATGAACAATGGGCCGGATCGTCATCCACGAAGAAATCTAAAGGGAAAGGAAAGTCTTGCTACGGAGTTTCCGCCATCCCAGGAAAAGACGACGAAGGAATCCCAGCTTTCCCACTTTCTGAAGATGAACAAGAAGTCTTCACCACCAGAAGCGGGAACCAATACCACTTCAACTATCCGTCACATAATGAACAAGCAGCTAAGCTAGGGGTGACAAAACAGGGACCAGCCAAGACTCTCATAGAGATAGGGGTGATCCCAATTCCCAAACCGGCTGAAGATGTTCGACGACAGCCGGCAGATAAACAAAAAGACAAAGGATCCCAAGAGGTTCAGAACCCGAAGCAGTCTCGCTTCAGTCGTCCAGTTGGAGGAGATAAACCGGGAAGTTCGAAAAATCCGCGTGTCTTCGACATCATGGCTCAGCTAGCCAACATTCCATCAAGGATAACACTTTATGAATTGCTGCGGCTATCTAAGGAAAGTAGAGAAGCCTTGCAAGAAGCCCTGGCCGATTCAGAGGTGTTCCTTACTCGAGTCAAACCAGCACCCGAGGAACTGGAATTGTCAGCCCAACAATGTAATGTGGCAGCCAAGGACATTCCCTGCATCACCTTTACCAAAGAGGACATGCAGACGAAGAATTCAAATCATGATCGGCCCCTATACTTCGTCGGGTACATTGGCTCCAGCGAAGTTAACCGAATCCAAGTGGATCCGGGTTCCGCTGTGAGTATTATGCCACTTCGACTGATGCACAGCCTTGGCATTCCAGTCAGCAAGTTGGCGTCTACAGGCACAGTCATATACGGATTCAACACTAGCGGGTCAAGACCTTTGGGTAAAATCCGGATAAAGTGCCAAATGGGCGATTTAAAGACGGAGGTCACGTGCTACGTGATTGATGCTGAGACATCCTATAACTTACTATTGGGTCGGCCTTGGATCCATAGTAATGTTATAGTTCCCTCCACTCTACATCAATGTTTGAAATATGTCGACATTGATGGAAGAGTTAGGACGGTGGTCGCGGATAAGCAGCCATTCAAAGGGTACGAGAACTACTTCACAGATTCTCTCCTTTATGGTAACGAATCCGATACAGAACCATCGGTCCAAGGCACGGACAGCGGAGAAGAAGCTGATTCCGAGGCCGGATTCGATTACAATGGTGGTTTTGTTTTTAATGACATTGTACCCTTTGTAATCAATCTCGACGACGAACAGTCGTCAGATGGCGGTTGTAACTGGCAACTTGCCGAACTTGAAATAAATAATGGTTTAGAGTACTCCTTGTCTTTTGATGATGCGATAAAGGGATTATATGATAATCCCGAATTATGTATGCCACTCCGATCGTCGTATGTAACGAAGAAGCGTCTCCAACACTCTTTCGGAACAACTCAGATTATTCCCGCCAAAATAGGGGGACAAAAAGAAGTGATCTTCGGTAAAGGAGAAAATCTTCCGGTGCCAGATCATTTCCTAAGAGAGGATGAAGATGGTGACAAGTCTGGTTTACATTTGTCTAAGTACAGTCCAGAAGCGCGCAAGCTCATGGAAAGACAAGGATATGATTTCACACTCGGAGAAGGTCTATACTTCGATCGAGGTTCCCGTGTCCCAGTCAGAGCGGCATATGTACCAAAGGGTAAACCGGAGGGCTATTATCGTCACAAGAGGGGCTTAGGCTACGTTTCGTCAGATGACGAATGTGGCTGGCAAATCATAGATCAAATTGCTAACAAAGCCAAGGATCAGTACTTGCTAGATTCGTCAGCTGAAGATTCCGACACAAGTTTGGGAGAAATGTTCAAGGCCTTAATGTCGAACATGACTACGGCTGATCCATCTACAATAGAGGACGACGATCAAATGCAAACGTGGGAGGACCCATGGGTTCATCACCTGAACATGTAATATGGTGATAGGTTCGAACAGAGAGAGCCACCCACCGAAGACGAGGTAGTCCAAATCAATATGGGTGATGAAGCCAATCCAAAGCCCATATTCATCAGTGGTAGTCTCCCATCAGATGAAAAGGAGGAATTAATTGCCTTGATCAGAGAGTATATCGACGTCTTCGCCTGGAACTACGAAGACATGCCGGGGCTCGATCCCAATGTGGCAATGCACCGCCTCGACATCAAGCCGGATGCCAAACCTGTCAAGCAACAGCAAAGACGGTTTCGTCCGCAGATCATGGAAGCCATCGAGGCTGAAGTTAAAAAGTTGATCGACTCAGGATTTATCCGGGAAGAACAACATCCAGATTGGTTAGCCAATATCGTTCCAGTCATGAAGAAGAATGGCAAGATCAGGATTTGCATCGACTTCAGGAATCTGAACGAAGCATGTCCAAAAGATGATTTTCCCCTCCCGATCACAGATGTCATTATTGACAATACATGTGGATTCGAAAGAATGTCCTTCATGGACGGCTTTTCGGGGTATAATCAAATCAAGATGCACCCGGATGACGAAAAGCATACGGCATTCAGAACGCCCCTCGGTATCTTCTGCTACACGGTGATGCCGTTTGGTCTAAAGAATGCAGGTGCCACGTACCAACGAGCAATGACTAAGATTTTCCAGAAACACCTCAGGAAAACAGTTGAATGCTACGTTGATGATTTGGTGGTGAAAAGCCGCAGCAAAGAAGATCACATCAAGGACTTGAGAATAATGTTTGATCTCATGCGGAGTCATCAATTAAAGATGAATCCCACAAAATCCTTCCTCGGAATGTCCAGCGGAAAATTCCTTGGATTCGTCGTCACCACTAAGGGTATACATATCGACCCAGACAAGGTAAAGGCGATAAATGAATTGCAACCCCCGAAGAACCTAAGGGAACTCAGAGGATTGCAAGGGCGTTTGGCGTATATCCGGAGATTCATTTCAAATCTTTCCGGGAAGTGCCAACCATTTTCGAAGCTAAACAAGAAAGGCGTATCGTTTATTTGGGATGATGCTTGCCAGAAGGCATTCAAAGATATCAAGGCATATCTAATGAATCCACCTGTTCTTGTTGCACCAAAATCAGGTAAACCGTTCTTGATTTATATCAAGGCGATGAACCATTCGATAAGTGCTTTATTAGCACAAGGCGATGATAATGGTCACGAACAGGCAGTCTATTATCTAAGTCGGACCTTGATAGGCGCCGAGTCTCGATACCTGATGATCGAGAAAGAATGTCTCGCATTGGTGTTTGCGGTGCAGAAGATGCGACATTACTTAGTTGGCCAGACGATTTACATCATTGCCAATGTTAATCCGGTACGAGTGTTCATGACTCAACCAGGTTCGATGAATTGGCGGTTAGCAAAGTGGGCCCTTCTCTTGTCCCAGTATGATCTACACTTCAAACAGCAGAAGTCGGTCAAAGGACAAGCGATTTGTGATCTTTTGGCGGCAAGCCCGACAACAGATACAGTCGAAGTATATGATGATTTACCAGACGAAACCCACGAGGTTAATA
>BQKN01054254.1:6080-18096 GCA_022839385.1 Asparagus kiusianus | reverse complement strand
AAACGACAACGCCGCAACAGAAAGAAGACAACTGAAGCGGAATACCCTCAGGTCACTATCAACATGATCGGCCGAGGGAAGGCCTCGCATGTTGATTCTGACGAGTCACAAGAGAGGCATCCACCAACTGTCCGAGAAATTTGTGACCAGTTCGAAGGAGTATATCAGAATACTCGGACTCGGACGGGAACTATTCGCCCGGTTGACTATCAAAAATTAGCCAAGGGCATTACAACAAGTGAGGAACATTCGGCAATAGCCGAATCTCAATCTTCAAGCTCTGTTGGAGCACGCGAGGTTTCCGCTTACACAGCAGGGAACCACGAAGACATAACCAAAAGAGTGGACGAACATAGTGTCATACTCCAGACGCAACAGGAAACACTCCTCCAATTAAAGGAGATGTTGGCCCAGCTTCTTGCTGAAAAAGGCCAAAAACCCGAATCTTCCCGGAGAACAACTTCGAAAGGAAAACAAAGAGTGCACGAACATTCAGATCGTGAGACTCACAATCTGGGATCTTCTTCCGAAGGTGAGAGGGAGATAGAAAAAGAACTGCATCCTCAATCCACCAAGGTGGATGAACTGGAGGCTCGCCTCAACGCAATCACCAACAGATGCGAGCTTCGCGAAGAGGGAGTAGTACGACCTTACCCTGCTGAGTGGGATACAGCTCCCTACCCACCAAAATTTAAGGCCCCTACCTTACAACCTTTCGATGGCACAGGATCGCCGAATCAACACATTTACTATTTCAAATCCCAAACTGGAGACGTAGTAGCGAATGATGCTATCCTGACCAGGTTATTCATCGGTACCCTTAAAGGTGTCGCTTTCGAATGGTTCATGAAATTGCCTGCTGGGTCTATCCAAAAATGGATAGATCTGGAAAGGCTATTCTTGGCCAGATTCTTTGAGGACGATACAGAAGTCTCCGTCCCAACTCTTCTTGCCACTAAGCAAAGGAAAGGAGAGTCAATCAAGGCTTACGTAGAGAGGTTCTGCAGCATGGCATTGCGATGCCCCTCAGGTATGACTCAATCAACTCTGGTTGAAACGTGCAGGCACAACCTACAGACCCAACTCCTCGCTCAGATGGGAGTAGCAGAGTGTCGCTCCTGGAGACAATTAGTTTCGCAAGGAGAACAAGCAGAAGAGATAGTGGCGCGAGTCAAAGCTGAAGAAGAGCCACAACCCAAGCCGCAGCAACAACGCAATCAGCAAAATACCCAGCGGTCTAAGGGAAAAGAGACTCTAGCAGCCGACTACACGCGAGTGCCACCACCTACCAAGCAAGGCAAGGCGCCAAATCAACAAAGAGCGCCTAAACAATATTCGTTCAAGGAGGAGCATGTGGATACCTTATTCCAATTGCTTCGAAAGAACAATAAACTCCAGTTGCCTGAAATCAGAAAACCAGATGAAGCGGGGAAAGTTGATGATCCTAACTATTGCCGTTATCACAGATTCCTTGGGCATCCTACCAAGAAATGCTATGTCTTCAAAGACATCTTGCAGAATTTGGTAAACGCTAATGTGCTCACCTTGAAGCCAGAGCAGAAGACCGTATCCACTAATATGATAGCGGTCCAATTTGGTGACTTTCCCCCGGTGGTAACCGCGAACGGTGTTGTACCCATCCGCAAGGGAGAAATGCACCTAAAGAATGCTGACTTGCATAGTCAGAAGGACAGGGGGTTGGTACCCCTCACCACCCCAAAAGGGGAAATCATGTGGGTCCACCCTGATTTGCTTAAAGATCAACAGTGGACGAGCACCTCGTCTAGAAAGAAGGGAGGCAAGGCTAAATCTTCCAACATGATTAGCCCCTCCGTTGCCGAAAACGATGACCACCTCAAACCTCTTACTGATTCAGAAGAGGAGAGGATTGTCCTGACAGCATATCCAGGAGACAACCCTGGTACTCGGTCAGGAAAAGCCTACCTGAGGGATTACGGCCAGAATGCTCAAGAGGTGGAAGAACAGCCCCAAGACGCTGGGGGTTCTGTGCCGAAGAAGCCGGTCGACAAAGGCAAACAAAAAGAGCTCCGGTTCAATAAAAATCTTCACCAGGAACTCGGGGAGTCAAGTGCTCCCTTTCAATTCAACGTCATGACTCGACTGGCTAACATACCGGCTAGGATCACTTTATATGAGCTCTTGAAGTTATCTAAAACTACCAAGGAAGCTCTGATCGAAGCTTTAAAGAATACGGAGAGCTTTATTACACAAGTCACTCCGATTCTCGAGGCTTCTGATGATCAAACTTGTCTGCAATGCCTGCAAGCGGCGAGAAGTCTACCATGCATATCGTTCACACAAGAAGACATGCAGGTCAAACACGAACATGACCGACCACTGTACTACACAGGGTATATTGGATCTTCGGAAATTAGTCGTGTTCAGGTTGACCCGGGCTCAGCGCTCAGCATCATGCCCTACAGGGTCATGCAGGTATTAGGGATTCCTATGCACCGACTGCACACTACCCAGACTACTATCTTCGGGTTCAATGCAAACAGTACCCGACCCCTGGCGAAGATTAAGCTCAGGTGCCAGATCGGAGATCTCAAGTCTGAGGTAGCATGCTACATCATAGATGCGGACACGTCTTACAATCTTTTGCTAGGACGACCATGGATACATGCCAACCGCATTGTCCCATCCACCCTGCACCAGGTTATGAAGTACGCCAATGACGAGGGCGAAGTTCGAACCCTAATCGCAGAAAAATACCCCTTCCGAGGAGTAGAAAACTTCCACACCGACTCCGTCTTCTATCTGGAGTCCCAGGAGAAAGGAGATGTAGACAGCGGTAACGAAGCTGACATCGAGCCAGATCCTGATGAAGACTGTCCTTGGGAATTAAACTTTGATGTAATGGGTCAGGGTGAGAGTAATGATGATGTACCGAGTGGGGGGCGAGTGGTGCATTAATGAAGATTTCATTTTAGCGTACTTGTCTGGTGTCTCTCTTAACAATAAACAAATAGAGAATAATTCTAGTGCAGGTACCAACCCATGGCACGTACTGTGCACAGAGGCATCACTCACATTGCCGATCGAGTCATCCCTCGTTTCAGAGGAAGAAATAGAGGATGCACAGAAAGCCTTCTTCAAAGTCCCATCCAAAAGGAAAGGGCGGAAGCCGATCTGTTTTGGAAAAGTCAAACCGATACAACTCAAACGAGGAAGTTCGGAGGAAGATGATGGAGTTCCTCAATTCCATTATCACGAACCTAATTCCCTCCGGTTGATGAAACAAATGGGGTATGACTTTGACAAGAAGCAGGGTCTAAATTTCGAGAAAGGAAGGCGAACACCAATCCGAATGTCCCTAACCCCCGAAGGGAAACCCCCAGATTACTATCAAAAGACTAGAAGGGGTTTAGGATTTGTCACACCTCCCGCTGTCTCAGAAAATGAAATAAGTAATTATCTGCGTCAGGACCGCTCATCCGGAACATCTGCATATGAGTCTGATGTCAGTGTCGGACCTCTCTTTAGAAATCTGACCGTGAATATGGTTTCAATCGATCACCCGGATGAAAGTGCAGGGGACGATGAAGGGTTAATGGAATCGATCAATGACCCCTGGATCAAACGTCTTAACATTCTGTGGGACATGCGATTCGAACAACGCGAACCACCCACTGAAGATAAAGTGGTCCAGGTTAATATGGGAGACGCACAAGACCCTAAACCCATTTTCATAGCTGAGGATTTATCATCATCCGAGAAAGAAGATCTTATATCTCTCATCCGAGAATATATAGATGTCTTTGCTTGGAATTATGAAGACATGCCTGGCCTTGACCCGAAGGTTGCCGTGCACCGTCTCAACATTGATCCGGATGTCAAACCCGTTAAACAACAACAACGTAGGTTTCGTCCGGAAATTATGGAATCAATCGAGTCTGAAGTGAAAAAGCTTATAGACTCAGGTTTTGTCAGGGAAGAACAACACCCAGACTGGGTAGCTAACATTGTTCCAGTTCCCAAGAAAAATGGTAAAGTCCGTATATGCATCGACTTCCGCGACCTTAACATAGCCTGTCCAAAAGACGAGTTTCCACTTCCTATCACGGATGTCATGATCGATAATACCTACGGATACGAAAGAATGTCTTTCATGGACGGATTCTCCGGGTACAATCAAATCAAGATGCACCCGGATGACGAGAAGCATACTGCATTCAGAACACCGCTGGGGGTGTATTGCTACACAGTGATGCCCTTCGGCCTGAAAAATGCAGGTGCAACCTATCAACGTGCAATGAACACTATCTTCCACGAACATCTGCGTAAGAAGATCGAATGCTACGTTGACGACATCGCAGTGAAAAGCCAACACAAAGGGGATCATCTTACAGACCTGAAAACGATGTTTGAAATCATGCGAACACATCAGCTGAAGATGAATCCAACAAAATCATTTCTCGGAGTATCAAGTGGAAAATTCCTGGGATTTATTGTCACATCCAAGGGAATTTCTTTAGATCCGGAAAAGGTGCGCGCTATCCAAGACATGCCGCCGCCGAAGAACCTCAAAGAACTCCGAGGTTTGCAAGGTAGACTAGCCTACATCCGGAGGTTCATATCTAATCTTTCGGGGCGCTGCCAACCTTTCTCGAAGCTCATGAAGAAGGGAGTGTCCTTTGTGTGGGATGGGGAATGTCAAAAAGCATTTGAAGAGATCAAGAAATATCTCACCCAGCCACCCGTTCTCGTGGCCCCTATATCAGGAAAACCATTCCTGTTATATGTAAGGGCTATAGATCATTCGCTAGGAGCGCTGCTGGCCCAGAACGATGATCAAGGTCATGAGCAAGCCATCTACTATTTAAGCAGGACCATGATGGGAGCCGAACATCGGTACAACCCGGTCGAGAAAGAATGTCTCGCTTTGGTATTCGCGGTTCAAAAGATGCGACATTACCTAGTTGGACAGACAATTCATGTCATCTCGAAGGTGAATCCTTTAAGAGTCCTGATGACGAGACCATCGTCTTTGAATTGTCGGCTTGCAAAATGGGCCATCCTTTTGTCACAATACGACATGCAATTTATGCCCCAAAAGGCAGTCAAGGGTCAAGCATTGGCAGATTTCTTAGCCGATCACCCGGTGCCAGGGACATCTAAATTGTATGAAGAGTTGCCCGACGAAATCGCCGAAGCTTGTGTTGCTCAAGAATCTACACAGGTGTGGAAATTATTCTTCGACGGCGCGTCTAGAGCAAACCCTCACGGAACGATTACTGCGGGAGTAGGAGTGGTGCTCATATCGCCTAATGGTCACGTAATCCCAAGAGGATTTTCCTTAATCGAACCGTGTACCAACAATGTAGCTGAGTATAACGCGTTGCTACTAGGGATGCGACTTGCCGAAGAACTCAATATTCGGCGCCTTGAGGCTTATGGTGATTCTCAGCTCATTGTAAATCAAGTCCGAGGGGAATACGAAGTACGTCATGAGGACTTAATCCCATACTACTTCGCAGTGCTGAAGCAAGCTAAGCAGTTCGAGGGATTCTTTATCGAATACATTCCACGAGCCCAGAACGCTTACGCAGATGCTTTGGCTTCATTAGCAACCTCGTTGGCATTACCACCAGGAACCGAAACGACAATCCCAGTCTCAGGACGTGAACTATACTCCTCCAAGATTCCTAAGGAGGAAAGCTCAGACAAGACAATGACGGAGGAAGTCTGTACGACCTCTATAGAATTCGAGTCTAGAGATTGGCGGTTTCCATATGTTGACTATGTCTTATACGGGATCTTGCCTGACGACCCCAAGGAAGCGGCCGGCATCAAACGAAAGGCCCTCTGATTCTATTACAATACAGTCACTCAGACTCTGTATCGTAAATCCCATGACGGTATTTTGCTCCGATGTTTTTCTCAAAAGGAAGCAAAAGAGGCCCTCAAGGAAGCTCATGAAGGGATGTGCGGAGCTCATCAGCCCGGAGCTAAATTAGGGGATCGCCTCCGACGAATTGGCTATTACTGGCCAAAGATATTCTCAGACGCGGTTGACTACGCTAAACGTTGTCACGCGTGCCAAATTCATGGGGATTTCATCCACCAAGCACCTGGGAACTTACATCCCACATTTGCATCATGGCCATTTGAAGAATGGGGCATGGATATCGTAGGTCCAATTTCTCCTCCGACTTCTAAAGGACATCGGTTCATCCTGGCTGTGACCGATTATTTCTCCAAGTGGGCGGAGGCAATCTCGTTGAAAGAAGTCAAAACTTCCAACGTAATCAAATTCATCAAACACCATGTTGTCTACCGTTTTGGAGTCCCGAGGCGGATAGTTCATGACAACGGGACACAATTCATCAGTTTTGGGTTCCGGAGGTTTTGTGACAAGTTCAGAATCCAGAGCGTTGCATCTACGACATATTATCCGCCGGCGAATGGTCTTGCAGAAGCCTTCAACAAAACCATTGTGAAACTTCTCAAGAAATTTGTCTCCAAGAGTCGACGCGATTGGGATGAAAGACTCGGCGAATGTTTGTGGGCTTACCGCACAACGGTAAGGACCCCTACAAGAGCTACACCATTCTCGCTGGTATATGGCTGTGAAGCCGTATTACCACTAGAGATTCAGATTCCTTCTCTGAGAGTCGCTATCACGACGAGGCTAACAGAAGAAGAAAAGCATCAATGGCGCCTGCAAGAACTTGAAACCCTAGACGACAAGCGACTTCAAGCTAAGCAGCAGATCGAACTATATCAAGCTCGGATTTCCAAAGCCTATAATAAAAAGGTTAAGGAACGAACTTTCAAGAAAGGCGATTTGGTCTTGGCTAACAGACGACCCAAGGTGATGACACACAAAACCAAAGGGAAGTTCAATCCTAAATGGGAAGGGCCCTTCGTAATAGACTCAGTTTATTCGAACGGAGCATATCGTCTTATCAATCAACAAGGAGACAGGCTCATGATGCCAATCAATGGGAAATTCCTAAAGAGATATTTCCCGTGAATCATGTAGCCCCCTAATCCCCAGTTAGATCAGGCTGGGGGTTGCCTATTTATAGTGTAACTCTATTTTGTATCTCGTCAAGTTAACACTACACCTCTGACGATTGAAATTTTCTAGAATTGTTTTATAAATGATAATAAAGAGAATTTCGTTTTCATATTGAGTTGACACTACGTTTTTCATTGTCTTGAGTCATGCTTCAACAAAAGAGATAATGAAAACTAAAATGATATCATTTCCATTCAATATTGTTAATCTGAATACAAAAGTGAAAACAATTGAAAGGAAAATGATACAAATTTATCCCTCCACCAAAAATAGCGCAAACCCTAAACATCGGGGCTCATCAATCTGAAAGACTTGAGTTTAGATTTCAGCGCTGATATATTTTCCTGGCGAGCCTTTCTGATATCTTCAGTTATCTTGCTCTTGAGTTCCTCTTCACTAGGCGTTGCTTCTGCAAGTTCTCGCCGAAGTTTATCGGCAGCGACAATCTCGTCGCAATAGCATTTGAAGAGTCCATCACAATAACCAGCAAATCCTCTTAAAATCTCCACCCCATCAGCTAGCTGAGCGTTTATCTGAGGAACTTCAACACCAGCTCGAGCAAGCTCTGCTGCAGTATCCCGGAGACTCACAGCAAGGTTGCCCATGTCTCTCTGTACTTGGGCATGTTCATCACGCAGATGAGCGAGACGAGGTTCTGTTTCGGATAAACTCTTCTGAAGAACCTCTTGCTGTTGCGCCTTCAAAGCCTTAGCCTCAGAAAAAGCCCGATCCACTTCTGGGCCTATGTCGTCACGTTGCAGCATGGAGAGGAACTCCAGCTCATATTCCAAGATGATGAGGCTCTCACGACAGTTCTCGGTCCATATTTTATCACCCTGATGCTTGATTTTAGCCAAGCATTCCAGCAAATGAGGTTCAAAAACCTTGTAACTTACGTCCCTGAGACTGACAACGTCAATGGTCCTTTGCATCCAGCGTTCCAATTGTTCGATGAGCTCCCTCAGTGTCTCAGAGCTTGGGGGTGGGGCGGTCGGATAAACGAAACAGTCCGCATAGTCAGTGCGAGTAGAGGTATGCGGGGCTTCAGATAAGAATGTCTTGACCATTTCTGACGTGGAGCCTAAGATATCCTCTTCCTGCTCACCGATTGTTGCTTCAAGACTTGGGGGAGCGGTGGGAAGCGTAATACCCTCTCTATTTTCAGGAGATGCAGCATGCGCTGATCGTATCGCGTCTCCCATCAGCTTGGTCTTCTTTGAGTTTTTGGCTACGACAGGCAGCCGTTTACGCATTCTCCTGTCATACTCGGCCTGCTCAGCAGCAGAAAGAGCCTTCTTACCCGATCTCAGAAGACGAGGTTCAGAAGCAGGCACCTTTGGAATTGGTTTTTCTTCGGGAGAGTCAGCAATCGGTGTTTCCTCTTCGATTTCCATAGGAGTTTCTTCCTTAGGAGGCTCGATGGCAGATAAATTTCTAGGAGCTTCGACAGCCCCAGATGCTTCTTGTTCGCAAGATAGATATTCTTCTACCCCCGGTAAACGAGTGCTGGAAGAACGACTCCTCGAACGATACAATTCCCGAATCTCACTTATGCAGGAGGTGTAAACATCATACCCCGTGACTTGGGAAACTTCTTCATACCAGCTGTAGAAATCGGCAACAGTAGAGCAGCCAGGCGGCGAATTGGGTAAAGTGAATTGCGCATGGGTGCCCCCGGCGGAAAAGAAGTACCATGCACGAGCTCCTTCATATAAATTCCCAACTTGAGCCAAGGCCGGGTTGGGATTGCCAACATAAAGCTGGTCATATCCAAATTGCCTAGCAAATCGAGAAGGCATATAAGGCTCAATAAAGCACTTCTCCCGCAAGCGGAAGACCAGGTAGCCCAACCTGATCATAAGAAGCCAGTTGAATGTGCCTTCTTCCAAAGAAGACGAGCCCTCAAAAAGCAAGTCCAGGAAGCGGGCATCCTTCACGTCAGCTCCGTCAAAATTAGGAGCACAACAGAGCATCCGGTAATTATCTTTCCGAGATAAGAGTTGTCGAGCCCTGACTATGTAAGAATGAGTCCACGTGGCCGACTCTAATCTCTGTATGAAGGGGATGTAAGCATCAGCACTCTCCGATACTCCCGTCATCAAGGAGGGGCAATGCAGCACGAACCAGGCCACCAAGTACGTATACGGCACTGGTATGCGTGGCTGGGGGTTCTTCCCGGCTTTCTTCCTGGCGACCTTAACCGTCGAGGCACTGAGCAGATCGGAGGTCAACATCCTTAGGCCGTTTTGAATGCAGCCGACCATGGCAGTGAGGAGGCTCACGGGTCTCCCATGTGCTAGCAAAACAGCTGGATATACAACCTCAGCCAAGATCGCTTCTATTGGTCTCGACGGCACTACACACCGTTTCAACCAAACCATAAAGAAGCCTGCAAGTAGAGTCGTGTCAGAAATAGGAATTGTAGCCTGGTGGTGGAAACTTTCAAACTCAACACCAGCCTCAAAATCCTCCTCTACATGCTCTGTTTTGTAGATGGCATTAGAAGCCTTAATCCGAGCTTTGGCTTCTTTGGGAGAGATGGCTACAACATAAGACACGGCTACATCTTTCCGGTTTAAATTCTGAAAGAGGTATTCCGCCCACGTGGTATGCATGATGCCTCCCCCACGCATCCCAAAGACTTGAGCACAGATGTGGAAGTGGCACATCAACTCCCAGAAAGTAGCATAAATTTCTGGGTGCGCCAACCTCAGTCGGGAAAGCTCTTCGGTAGTGGGAATGAACTCCTCATAGGGTGTTTTTCCAAGTGGCAATCCCGACACTGCTTGCATCTCATGGAGAGCAAAACCTAACTCTCCTGCAGGTGTGAAAAATGTGCAACTGTCCGGGTTATATTTCTCCAACATAGCGAAGAAATTATGGAAGCTCTGCACGACTCCCCGTCGAGTAGCTAACACGGGAATTGTGAGACCCGATTGAGTGAGTGACTCCTTAAGCTCCTTAAGAACAAAGTCAATCATACGGGTCCACCAACCTCCTTCTCCGGAACAAACCCATCCAGGGGATCTGAACGCTTGGGTAGAAAATTCACCCTGAGCCATGAGGAATTGGCGAATAAAGATGTTCGCTGGGCGTGGCATCTCCTGAACCAGCTCCTTCTTCTCAAACAAACCAGGTCTCAATCCCTTGAGCTGCCCTCCGATTTGTGTACGAGCCCGTCGACCAGATCCGAACGACACATTTTCTTTCTCTTTGACTATGTCAAAAGTCAGACCCCGACGGTGGCTTGCATTCAAAAAGTGGGAGAGGGGATACATCCTCTTCATGTTTGGAAGGAAGAAGTAGCGATTGTCAACTTTCCGCAACAGCTTCGAATCTTCTACGTGTACGAGGTGATCATCGATGGATATGCGATCTCCGAATAGGAACGCCGGTTTAGGAAACTGGGTATAACCAGCAGGGGTCTCCATATCCAAATCAGTAATCAAAACTCTAAGAGTTGAACATCGAGGAGATCTAATCATGTCCATTCTCTCGGAGTCAGCGAAGGTGCAAAGCGGAACTGCGTTTTGAAGACTAAAAGTGTCATTCGCATCAGGTCCGCCAATATACCCAAAATGATGCTCTTGTGAAAGCGGCACGTTCGGTAAAAGCACCGCATAATCAAAAAGCAGATGTTAGCAGCTATAAGCGAGCCGTCGACATAAAGATAGAACCCAAAACACAAATGGTTAAAGTCTCATGTCAAATATCCAACGCGAGGGTCGAGTCCCGCGTTAGAAATCTCCAACGCGAGGGTCGAGCCCCGCGTCAGAAATCTCTAACGCGAGGGTCGAGCCCCGCGTTAGAAATCTCCAACGCAAGGGTCGAGCCCCGCGTCAGAATTCTCAAACGCAAGGGTCGAATCTCGTGTTAAAAAAATTGGAACGCGAGGGTCGGACCCAAAGGGGATCCCAGTCCCGCGTTTTCATCCAGTTAGAACGAGTCATCTTCCTCGTTATCAAGAACCCATTTAGGGTTTTCAGAAAACTTGCCAAAGCAAGTTCTTTTAGTCGGCACCTACCACGACAGGGAGGTTCTTGCGACGGCGGGGATGACGACGACGTCATAACACGATCAGGAATACCGCCGGCGCCCTCAACCGACGGTGTTTCGGAAGTCGCTCCGGCGACTTTCTTGGAGCTTGAACCCATCCTTTGTGGCGCCATCAGCACAGTGGATCGGAGGAGGTGTTTTCGAACGAAGAAGACGAAGTTCGTCGGAGATCTCGCCGAAGTCAAACGAGATTTCTTGTTCTTGGAAATAGCCAAAATTTTGAGAGTCAAGTGACTCTTGACATGACCACTCAGGTCTATTTATAACAGCCGTCAAGCTGTTGAGATGGTACGGGATTCTAGGGAAGAATCCCAATCATTTTCAAAACGCGAAGCCCACTATCGCGTTCAAATTTCAAAGGGGCAAGGCCCAGGCCCGCGTCATTAAGGCCTGAACCTCGCGTTCCAAATCTTAAACGCAAAGGTCACCTTAGCGTTATAACTCTTCGATACTTAGCCTCTAAGTTCATGGGTTCTTTTTAACAGAGTGCGTTCAAAACTCTGTATCTCCTCAACCCATCAGGTTAATATTACACCTCAGATGGTCATCGTCCTAACAGAGATTGAATTTAGTTATTATCACCACCAATATAACTATAATTCCTCTGTTAAAGTCCACTTATCGATTCTCATTAACAGAACGATAAATCCTCAAAATCACTCAGATTATTGTCAATTTATTAGCTCTTTCCAACAGGACAATAAATAACCAGTTTATTAGCTCTTCTCAGTGGGGTAATAAAAGTACTCAAGATCTTGTTCAAATCCTTAGTATCACAATTCATCACTCCGATGGTAAAAATAATACTTAGTGATTTTCCCCAACAAGATATAAAAAGGTTTTTTTTTATCCCCACAGATGTCATGTTAAAACTACACCTCTGACAAATATCAACTTATCGACTCTCCCCAA